>CM053327.1:32268125-32278125 GCA_028583605.1 Dastarcus helophoroides
TGGTCAATGTGGCCCTTTTCATCGTTTCACCAAGCGCATAAATCCACATCTGAAAACAACCTCTATCTAATGCTCTGTCCCTTAGAAACAAGAAAAAGAAGTTTAGAGAAAATCCCGGAAGAGATAATAAATTAAATAAACCTTTTAGAATAATAATGTCGTTTCCTTCGCGCTGAAAAACAACTCCGAGTCAGAAAATGGAAAAAGATCGATATTTCACGAGAATTTAAATTTAATACGTTGCACGAAGTGACTTTTGTAGTATTGAAATTTCATGTTGAGTAACATTTTCGTTATTTACCACTAATTAACAACCAGGGGTGACTGGTCCTTAAGCCGCGCGCGCCCTTTAGGGCTGCAATCAGGAAAAATATCTTTTTTTGGAAACATGGCGCCCATGAAACAAAAGAAAAAATGAAACTCGCTGTGGTGGGGACATACAGCAAAAAATATCAATCAAAGTAATATTTTAAGTTTTCTACAAAAGTGCTCCATAATAATACCTTAATAACCGCTGCCACTGATAAGTTTCGGAGAAAAAAGAAAATTCAATGTCCGCAAATCATTCCAAAATTATTAATTTTAATGCGGATCTCTATATTGCATTTTTCAATAAAATAACAACAGTAAAAAAAATATTACATCTGATTTGTATCCAAATATTTTCTTTTGTGAAGACGCATCGGTTCCATGGTGTAATGGTTAGCACTCTGGACTTTGAATCCAGCGATCCGAGTTCAAATCTCGGTGGAACCTGCTCTATAATTTTGCCCCCTTGTTTAAAAAAAAAACTTGTAGGTGATGGCGTATGTTCGTAAATTATTGAACTTTAATGAAAGTAGATGATCAAACTCGTCGAGAAAAGAACCCGATGGGCGACCATGTTGGTAATTCGCGAATTACAAAAATTTTCAAGTCTTTTACTTTTCGAAACTCATGTTTCTTTAATATAATATAATAGATTATTATTATTATTATTTAAAATTTTTACTCGAAAGAGCTCTTTCTAAAATTCCTTGTTTAAATTTTAAACTCGAAAATTTGTCTAAGTATTGACTTTTATTTTGAAACTTTTCACTTCAAACTTTGAAAAATACTTCTTTTTAAAATGTTGGTTTTGAATTTATTTAATAAATCTCTGACTGACAGACAATGTAGAACTTAAACGAGTGGATCTAGAAGCATGAAATTTCATATAGATGTTCCCCGTAATACGTAGGTGAGCACCAAGAGAAGATTTTTCAAAATTTGGCCTTAAGATAGTAAAGACGGACATTAACGGATAGGCAATTTTTGTATTATATAGAGATTGTATTTAAAGTTGCCTTAATGCGTTCAGAGCTGACATCATTCGATTTGCCTCCATACCAATTTATCCAAATTTTTGCAAGTGATCAGTGCATATTTTGCTTTTTTTACGAATTCTTTTCTTTTAACTTTTAAAAATTTAGGTTTTAAATTCGAAATTTTTGGTTTTAATTTGCGATGTTTGAATTGACATGTAAAGGCACATTTTTTATACATTTTGAAGCTTGTTCTCGAAATATTTAGTTTATAGTCAACGTTTTCTGCAGACATTCGAAAAATTTCACTTTGTGCTGATTTTTTAAAATTCCTATTCAGATTTAAAATCAAAATCAATCAATCAATCAAGATCTGAAACTCGAAAATTGTTCTAAATTTCGTAAGTGTCGAATTCCTCTTGTACAATTCGTTCAAAATTTAAAAAATCTTCAAAAAAATTAAAAACTTTCAGGAACAGGCGAATTTTGAAAAAAGTTGAAGTTACGAAAATTCAGTTTCGAGAAAAAGATCAACATTTTGAAAAAAATTTTAAAAAAGTTAAAATTTTGAGAAAAACTCGAAATTGTTCATTAAAATTTGCGCCTTTTCCTCGAAATCCGGTCGATACTCTGATAAAAAGATATATTTTTTGGAAATTCCATTGTTATAAAAAGACAAAAATTAGCAAAAAATTTTCGTTTGTAAATTTCAACTCTTTTTTATTTGAACTTGTTTGTCAAATGGACATTTTCATGTTACACTGAGACGAGGTAGAGCCTCTATCTTCCTCTGACTCGGAACACTCAAAAGAAAATAAGTAGTCACACAAGAAATTTCGACTTTTTTTAAATTTCGATTTTTTTCCATAAACTTTGTGTTCTTTTTTCTAAATTACGATAAAATCTGACTTTTTCTGCGAAATTTCGAATTTTCACTACGATTAAATGCTTTTTTTCAAAATTTCGATCTTTTTCGCTTTTTCAACAAATTCGAAAAAAAAAATAAGACATTTCGTAAGAATTAACTTTTGAAAAAAAGTTGTATCTTCGAACAAAATTTCAAAAATTTCAAAAAAAAACGACATTTTAAAAGAATATCTAAATTTACAAAAATTGGAAAACTTTAAATTTTCTGAAAATGTATTTTGCAATATATGTATAGTCCAAAAGTTGAATCTTTGGAAAACGATAAAATTTTGGAAAAAACGGAAATTTCAAGATGATCTAAATTGAAGCCAAAGTCTTTAAAAATTCCAGTTGTCGAAAAAATCTGAAATTTTCGAAAATCGAAATTCCCGAAAGACAAAATTGTCAGAAAAGTTGAATTGTTCAGAAGTCGATATGTTGAAAAAACCTAAAATTTTCAAAAATGTCGAAATTTCGAAATATATGTATAGTCTAAAAGTTGTATCTTTGGAAAACGTTAAATTTTTGGAAAAATGAGAATTTCAAGATGATCTAAAATGAAGCCAAAGTCTTTACAAAATTCCAAATATTCAAAAGACAAAATTTTACCTATTTAAAATTTTTCATTGTCAAGTTGTCGAAAAAATCTGAAATTTTCGAAAATCGAAATTTCCAAAAGACGAAATTGTCAGAAAAGTTGAATTGTTCAGAAGTCGAAATGTTGATAAAACCTAAAATTTTCAAAAATGTCGAAATTTCGAAATATATGTATAGTCCAAAAGTTGAATCTTTGGAAAACGTTAAATTTTTGGAAAAAACGAGAATTTTAAGATGATCTAAAAACGAGACCAAAGTCTTTAAAAAATTCCAAATATTCAAGACACAATTTTGGACACATACGTCAGAAATTTTCATAGACAGTTAAAATTTCTTAAAGACAACATTTTGGAAAATAAACTGAATTTCAACATTTTAAAAAATGAGGCCAAAATTTTGGAAAAATTAAACATTTTAAAAATCGACAAATTCGATAATTTAAAAAAAATTGCGATACTTTTAAAACAATTAAACATTTTAAAAAATGTTAAGTTGTTGTTAAACATTTTAAAAAATGTTGGTCAGTAAACTAAAAGTTTAAAAATGCGTAAAATTTTGCAAAAACTGAAAAAATTTCGGTCAAATTTTCGGAAAATGCTGAAGTAAAGTCAATCTTATCAGAAAAGTCAAAATTTTGAATAGTTATAATTTTCGTGGAACATTTTTTTGACTGGAAATTTTCATAAAAAATCAAAATATTTTTAAAAAGTGGAAATTAAAAAAATTCCGAAATTTTAAAATCTAAATTAGACCAAAAATTACCAACATTTTTTGAAAAATTTGAATTTTTGCAAAATGCTCCAAAATTAAAAAAAAAGTGGAAATTTCAAAGAAAATCGAAATTTTCCCAAAAAAGTCGAAAGTTTGCAAGAAAGCTCGAAATTTTGAAAAATGACAAAATTTTGAAAAATGACAAGATTATGAAAAAAAAAACAAAATTTTCAAAAACTTGACCATGATTTCTGAAAAATTCCAGATATTAAAAAAATTTTGAAATTTTGAATAAGAGTCAAAATTTAAAAAATCTAAATTTTAGAGTTGATATTTTTTAAAAAATTTAGAATTTTGGAAAAAGTGTAAACTGTTGAAAACTGCAAAATTTTCAAATAAAAATGAAATTTCTATCGTGGAAAGTTAAAATTTCCAAAAAGAAGTTAAGACTTTTTAGAAAAATCAAAATTTTTTAAAAGTTGTCATTCTTAAAAATTTGAAAAATTAGCGAAAGTTTTAAATAAATTCGAAATTTAAAAAAAAAACTTTGGAAGTTTACATTTTCAAAAATAGTGATGATTTAGAAAAAAATGTTGAGACTTTAAAAAAATTGAAACATCTTGCAAGTTTCAAAAAGAGTTGAAAAAAAGTTTGAATATTGAAAAAAAGCAAAGATGATCAAAAAGAAGTTAAAATTTTGGAAAAAACCGAAATCTGGAGGGTTAAAATTAAAAAAGTCCAGTATTTTTCCGAAAATTTGACCAAAACTTAAAAAATAAAATTTTGAAAAAATGTAGAATATTTCAAAAAAAGTTTAGATTTTCGAAAAAAATATTACGAAATTTCGAAAAAAGTCAAAATTTTCAAAATAATTCTAAAATATTAAAATGAAAAATTCGTACAAAAATGTCAAATTTTACAAAATAGTAAATGTCAAAAAAGTCGGCACTCTAGAAAAATGTCGCGATTAAAAATTTTCACATATAATCAAAATTTTCAGAAAACTTTAAACTTTCTAAAAAAAAACATCAACAGTTTATAAAAACTGACAACATTTTGAGAAAGGCGTAATTGAAATTCAAAGAAAATAATCGAAATTTTGAAAATAGATGAAAATTTGAAAGAAAATCTCAGAATTTAAAAAAGGTCAAAAGTTTTTTTAAGAGGCCAGCTTTAAGAAACCACATTTTTTTAAAAAAGGTAATAATATTTAAATAGCGAAAATTTGCATCAAATTCGAAATTCCCAAAACAATTTCTAAATTTTTTGAAAATAAAATCTTAATTTTGAGAAATCGATATTTTCAAATTTCCAAAAAATATCAATTTACCGCCGAAACTTAAAAATAGTCAAAACTTTCAAAAGGAAATAAACATTTTGAAAAAAGCTCAAATTTTGGAAAAAAGACCATAATAATTTAATAAAGTTTAATTTTTGACAAGATATCAAAATTTTGAAAAAAAAAATCCCGTCTTTCAGAAAATTTCACCTAATTGAAACCTTTCACTGTCAAGTTTTCGCAAAAATCTGAAATTATCGAAAATCGAAATTTTAAAAAAGTCAAAATTGTCAGAAAACTTGAAATTTTCAAAAGTCGAAATGTTGAAAAAACCTAAAATTTTCAATGTCGAATGTTCGATAAAATGGAAAGTTTGAAAACACGTCGACGTTTAAAAAAAGCCGAAATTTAGCAAAATAGTAATAAATGTCAAAAAAGTCGACATTTTAAACAAATGTCGCGATTTTAAAAATCGAAATTTTCACATATAATCGAAGTGTTAAAGAAAATTGAAATTTTCTAAAATTTTAAAAAAAATTCGTAATTTAAATTCAAAGAAAATAATCGAAATTTTGAAAATAAGATGAAAACCTAAAAAAGGTCGAAATTATTAAAAAAGCCAGCTTTCAAAAACATACATTTTTTAAGAAAGTAATAATATTCAAAGAGTGAAGATTTTCAAAGAATTCGATATTTCCAAAAAAATTCTAAAATTTTTAAATTACAAAAAAATATAAATTTTCGGGAATGTCGAAACTTAAAAATAGTTTCAAAATAAATATAATCGTAATAAAATAAAATTTAAAATAAATAAATAGTAAAAAAGTTTTCAAAAAAGTAAAAATTTTAAAAAAAGCTCAAATTTTGGAAAAAAGTTTTATTATTGAAAGAAAATCAAAATTTTGAAAAAATCCAGGCTTTGAGAAAATTTCGCCTCATCAAAACTTTTCATTGTCAAGTTTTCGAAAAAAATTTGATGTTTTCTAAAATCGAATTTACAAAGCATTCGAAAATTAAGAAAAGACAAAATTTTAGAAGCGGTTAAATTTTCAAAAGTCGAAATGTTGAAAAAATCTAAAATTTTCAAAAATGTCGAATGTTCGATAAAATGGGAATTTTGAAAACGCAGAGATTTTGAAAAAAGTTTTGACCTATTTCAAAATTTTGGTTTCATATTTTGACATTGATAAAAACGTTGAAGTTTTAAAATAGAATCGAAATTTTGAGAAAGATTTAAGCACTCAAAATACTCTACATTTTCAAAAAATTCAAAATTTTAAAAATTTGAAATTTTAAACTAAACTTGAAATTTTTAAAATGGCTGAAATTTTAAAAAATGCAGAAATTTTGAAAAACACAAATTTTGGGGGGAAAAATCTAAAAATGCGGAATTTCAAAAAAATTGACATTTTGGAAAAATGTCGAAATAAAAAAAAATAGATTTAACACGACAAGGAAAGCAGTGGCCGTGGCAGTAGAAAGTAGGGTCGGGTGACATATCATCTAGTTCGTAGAATAAAACGTCAAATCCTTCAAAAAATTTCGCAATATTCGAAAAATAGTGAATTTTTCAAAAAATCGAATTTACAAAAACTCGAAAATGAAGAAAAGTTTAAATTTGGGAAATATGTTGAGATTTTAGGCTGAAATTTGGAAAGTAGATCGAAGTAAGAAAGGTAGAAATTTTGATTATGAAAGAAAGATCGAAAAAGTGTCAATTGTAACAATGGCGTAAAAACGTCTGTACACGCACTTAGAATTATCTATCATTATCTTGTATTCATTTGAACACTTAATTAGCTAAAAGTGATTAAAAATATTCAAAATTTAAAAAAAGAAATAAATAGACAGGTTCCACCGAGATTTGAACTCGGATCGCTGGATTCAGAGTCCAGAGTGCTAACCATTACACCATGGAACCGATGAGATTTTGGCTCTTACAAGGAGGCTAGGCTTTGAAGGACATCCTGGAAGAATCTATTAGTTTATTGCACGTACGAACGAATTATATACTTATATTTGTGCAAATTATTTTGTTTATATCACGCATGTGTAAAATAATATAAGAAAATAACAGTTTCCATTGTTAATATAGAAAAAAAAAATGAAAATATTGTCATTACTTAAATATGATCTGTGGAGTAATAGTTCGTTAATTCTTTTTAGTCAAAAATTCAATTTTTTAATTCACATCATTAGAGCAATAATTGGTTTTCCAAATCCGACGTTGATAGGGTAAATTAATAGTCTATTCCTTTCTGCGATAACTCTAAATTCGCGAAAATTAATAGATCCCAGTCGTATTTCTCCTTTTGGAACATTATTATGCAGTTGCCGTCGGCCTTATCGGAGTGTTTCAGAGTAAGATCTGCCTTGAGTAACCCGAATATGGTACAAGTCAGAATATCAGTCAGTATACATCCATTTAATATTAGGCAGATTTTGAGGGCGTTCGCCTGAAGCAACAAGTCTCTCTTTGCATAGAGACATTCAGTTGAATTTATAGCTTCTAAATCTAACGCATTATAATAATACGTATCTCAGGTAAAGGTATATGGATAAATACGTCTAAAACGTCAATAACAAACGGAGAATTTGCAAAGGGTCTACCTTTTCGGTTTCTGTGTCCGTGTAGTTTTTGTTAGGCCTATATTCAGGGGCGATATATCCAGCCAAATGAGCAGGTGGTAGAGATCCGTAAATGGAAGCATTTTGTCCCAGTTTAACTCTTCCTCTGGACGAGAGTATTACACTACCAGGTGTAACTAAAGGAATACACTTCTCTGTTGCTACCCCATCTAAAAACATGAAAAACATTTCAAAATACATTAAATTATATTAAATATTAAAGTAAATACTTATTTATTGTTATATAAATAGTGATACATTAATTAGAAAAGTAGTCAGGCCCAAAATCTAACAAAAAACACTATTTCATGAGAATAATGGGTTTTGGAGAAGCAAGATTATTTTAACATGTAGTCGTTTCTTCAATAATGCTAAGCTGCAAAAAATGAAAAAATTAGGCAGTCTTGCAGACTGCCGACAGAAGTGAAAACTGAAAACAAAGATATAACAGTGTCTATGTTCTGCAGTTCGAACCCACACTAGCGAACAAGTTGGAATATTGGAAATATTTTAAAATAGAGGCTATCAAACTAATCTACCTTTTTATACAAGGTGGCCGACAAAGAATGGGCTAAAGTTTACCAATGGATCCTACAACGAAAATTAATGGGGAAAAGTCATATTCTATGTTGCTCATAAAAGCTTAGGGTTCAAGATAAGGGGTGATGAAATTGAAAAAGATTTTCGGGAACATCTCTGGGATACGTTTGGGTATTTTTTTTCTAATTTGCCATGAAGAGTTTTAACGGAGACATACATCCTTTGCTGTGATAATTTTTACAATAATTCTACTAATTCCAATTCTACTAATTATTGATTCCGAAATCAACTTAAACGCTGCTGCTCAAAGATAACTAGCAGTTAATTGAGTTTGTTTCCAGAATTGAAAATTTAATTTAAAATTAAGGATATGTATCTAAAGGTCTTTCAGTCGGAATAATAAAAGACTTTAAAATCGATAACGAAAGCTTTTCAGCATTTAGAGCTTTAAATTACTGAACTGTGACTTTGAATTCGGCTCACTATCGAAAAGCGGAGAGAATTTATGGTACATAAAAAAATAATGTGTTTATCTGATTTTATTTTAAAGGATTTTTGGTACGACATTTTTTTGGGCTAATATATTTCAATTTTAGGCCCTTAATTTTATCTATTGTTATATTACTCGACCTTGTGAACAAAAAAAAAAGATGAATTTTAATTAAATGGAACTCGAATATTTTCTTACGTTGACTCTTCTTTGATACGCAACAATAGTTTTCATTTGATTAACTTCTACGTTAACAAACTTTTAGAAAATAAATTGTGTCAGCAACTGAAAAATGCTGAAATTCGGAACAAGTTCTACTTTACTGTAGGACCTGTGATGAGAGGTTTAAAACACAAATGGGATTTTAATCGTACGCTAGAGTTAGTAGTTTTTTTTCCGTCAGTAGTTTCTTGTTAGATAAATATTACGAACAACGCTCATAATTATATTAATTAATTATTTTATTGCAAACAATTTTTTGGTCAATGTATTAAAGAATAAACCATTAAAAAGCAAATCAGGGGCACCGTATTCTGTTAGAGAAAATATTGAGACCACAGGTTCCATGGTGTAATGGTTAGCACTCTGGACTCTGAATCCAGCGATCCGAGTTCAAATCTCGGTGGAACCTAATTACAGTTTTTTTCTTAAAAGCAAAGTTACAACATATTTTAACCAGATATCGTTGCCGGTTCCATGGTGTAATGGTTAGCACTCTGGACTTTGAATCCAGCGATCCGAGTTCAAATCTCGGTGGAACCTAGATGCAACTTTTTATAAAAAACAGTGTTGCAAGTTATATTTGTATCTTATGAATACTAGGTGCATCGGATGCACGATGCAAGTAAGTAATGCAATCGTAGGTTCCATGGTGTAATGGTTAGCACTCTGGACTTTGAATCCAGCGATCCGAGTTCAAATCTCGGTGGAACCTAAGTGTAACTTTTTAAAAGATTGTTGCAAATTAACTTGCTGCAAGTTATATTTTCATGTTGCAAAAAGCAGATGCATCAGATGCACAATGCACATGAGTGATACAGTAGTAGGTTCCATGGTGTAATGGTTAGCAATCTGGACTTTGAATCCAGCGATCCGAGTTCAAATCTCGGTGGAACCTAAGTGCATCTTTTTACTAAAAGAATGTTGCAAGGTATATTTGCATTCTGCAAATATTAGATACATCAGATGCACAATGCAAGTCATTGCTGTCGTCGTAGGTTCCATGGTGTAATGGTTAGCACTCTGGACTTTGAATCCAGCGATCCGAGTTCAAATCTCGGTGGAACCTAAGTGTAATTTCTTGTTAAAAGAATTTTGCAAATCATATTTGTACCTTGGGAATACTAGATGCATCGATGCACAATGCAAGTCATTGATCCAGTCGTAGGTTCCATGGTGTAATGGTTAGCACTCTGGACTTTGAATCCAGCGATCCGAGTTCAAATCTCGGTGGAACCTAAGTGCAACTTTTTATGAAAAGAATGTTATAATTTATACTTGTATCTTCCAAAACTGGATGCATCGGATGCAGATGCAAGTAAGTAATGCAATCGTAGGTTCCATGGT
>CM053327.1:32283125-32300625 GCA_028583605.1 Dastarcus helophoroides
ATAAGAATAATAAAACTAAGTGCAAACTCAGAAAACGTAGTGATTTTGTTTAAACACTTGATTCTATACAATTTGCATTGAAATGTTGCTTACTGGATGAAAAGGTCAGTAAACAACTCCAATACTTAATTCCTGAAGTCATCTGCGAATTTTCCCACATTTTACGCAGGCCACATAATGGCCCTTGGACATTGATTGGAAAAACTTCCGATAGTAGATTAGCTAGGAAGCACTTTACTAAAATCCGTCTCTAACAAACTCTGTACTCGATGGTTATTTTACTTCCAATAGGACAAGTGGTTTCCCCCTCGAGGCGATGCTACAAATATTTTATGTATGTTATGTTCGTGAAAAATGATTTCCTGCATAAAGTTGGATTTTTTAACATTTTTATTTAACAGAACAACATATAAGCTCATTCGTAAACAGTTAGTGTCTTCCAATTTATTTCTGATATCATAATCAATCAAATTTTCAGACCTTTTGTCAAAAATATTGCGAAGTTGGGGTAGTTTTTTAAGCAACATTTTTCCCCACCGTGCATTGCATAGGAACCTGAACAAGGTTAATCTAACCCTGTTAAGGCCGAAAGTCGAATTTGTCTATTTCGCTCCTATCCGAGTCTCGCGAAGATTTCAAAACTTTAAGTGAGTTGCTTCGCGATCATTTTTATGTTGTCAACGTGTATTATATTCAGGAATGATATTCGTTTGCAGCTACAGTTAAAATGAATGAATATTGTAAAAAAATGTAGTTATAAAATTTGCATTAGTGATTGTGTAAGGAACTCTAGAAACATTTGATAATGGGAGCGGTCGCGACAATGAATCATACGGCAGATAAGCGCTCCTGACGCTATAATCTTATCTGTACGGATTCCGTTCTAGAAAACCGGAAGGGTATAAATACGCCGTCGTCTTTCCCTCAGTCAATCAGTTGGTGAGTTAGTTAGCCAGATAGTCTTATAGTTAAACGAATTATAATTGTAGTGTTCCGAAATAAAGTGGTTACAATTCACCAAGTTTTAATTTTCGATAACGCGGAACAATATTTAGGCCGTTCTGATACAACAACTTTGGGTAACTAAGGTCCAAATGTTACATCATTCATTTAATTTATACACGTTTCGTATTTTAACTAATGGGGGCTTCAGCACCGGATGCAAGGTTAACTTTATTAGCGAATCTAGGTTTTTACTGAGGTTTGAATTATCGAGCTTCTGCTGTGTACTTAAAAACACATAACCCCTCAATGCAATATTTACCAAAAAACAAGTAAATCGTATTATCTGCTATAATCCATCATTGGATTACACATTTATTCGGTTAAATCATGAAGAAAGGGACTACATGAATTATGTGATAAGCATTGCAAATTACATAATGGATGTGTAAGTCACCTGCTGGATGAAACTAGTGCCGCAGACGTGCTCCAAATCCGAATACATTACAAATCTGACATAATAATATTGGAGAGGAAGATGTTGTGTGACGCAGATATATTCTATTACGCTTGTCGCATTAGTAATGCTCGTCTCGACTAAAAAATACGAGCCCCGCATACATCGGAATTTAAAAATATTATGGATATCTCACCAAACCTTAGAATATAAAGTACCTTCGTCCCAGAGACGGGAGCCGCATTTCACATTTTTCCATTAACTACAACATTTCACAAACAAAAGGAAAAAACTCCAAAGATCTAACATAAGAATTATTTGTGGCAACAGAATTATTTATTTTTTTACACAAATTATAATATGCCACTAGCTGCCCCCGCATCTAAGCAAGGTCCAATCAGGTCATATTTCAAAATAAAATTTTTCCTTCGACTTTAACAGAATAATAGATTCGAAGGCTCAAGCTTCTTATTCTAGCACCCGCTAGAATTATAGGTGACGCGCAATATTATATCAGCCATAAACATCGCGGATTGGTTTCCCTATATGTTCTGTGGGTTTTTTTAAAAATATGAATTTTTCACGAAATTTCGACATAATTTCAAAATTTCAACTTTTTATCAAAATTTCGACATTTTTGAAAACTTAATTTTTGACGATTTTAGATTTCTTTGAAAACTTGACAACAAAATTTTTTGATAATGTTGGGTTGTTTTGGCTTTTTGGGTTTTTGTGAAGATATGAATTTTTCACAAAATTTCGACGTAATTTCAAAATTTCAACTTTTTTATCAAAATTTTAACTTTTCTCAAAATTGCGTTTTTTTTAATATTTAACTTTTAAAATATTTTATTTTTCAAAATTTCACCTTTTTGAAGATTTCGACATTTTTAAAAACTTAATTTTCGACGACTAGATGTCTTTGAAAACTTGACAATACTAATTTTTGGTAATGTTGAGTTTTTTGGGTTTTTTGGGGTTTTTCTGGAGATATAAATTTTTCACAATATTTTAACGTAATTTCAAAATTTCAACTTCTTTATCAATATTTCGGCAATTTTCAAAGTTTCGACAATTTTCAAAATTTCGATTTTTTTTTAAATGTATAGCTTTCGAAATATTTGATTTTTCAAAATTTCACCTTTTTGAAAGTTTCGACATTTTTTAAAACTTAATTTTCGACGATTTTAGATTTCTTTGAAAACTTGACAACAACAATTTTTGATAATGTTGAGTCTTTTGGCTTTATTGGGTTTTTGTGAAGATATGAATTTTTCACAAAATTTCAACATAATTTCAAAATTTCAACTTTTTATCAAAATTTCGACTTTTATCAAAATTTCGACTTTTAAAAAAATTTCGGTTTTTTAAATATTTAACTTTTGAAATATTTGATTTTTCAAATTTTCACTATTTTGAAAATTTCGACATTTTTGAATCTTTAATTTTCGACGAGTAGATTTCTTTGAAAACTTAACCATAAAAATTTTTGGTAATGTTGAGTTTGGCTTTTTTGGGTTTTTGTAAAGATATGAATTTTTCACAAAAATTAGACATAATATTATTTCAATTTTTTTATCAAAACTTCGACAATTTTCAAAATTTCGGATTTTTTAAATGTTTAACTTTTGGAAGTATTTGATTTTTTAAAATTTCACCTTTTGCAAATTTCGACATTTTTTAAAACTTAATTTTCGATGATTTTAGATTTCCTTAAAAACCTGACAACAAAAATTTTTGATAATGTTGAGTTTTATGGCTCTTTTGGGTTTTGGTAAAGATATGAATTTTTCACAAAATTTCAGTATAATTTCAAAATTTCAACTTTTTTCAAAATTTCGATTTTTTAAATATTTAACTTTTGAAATATTTGATTTTTCAAAATTTCACCTTTTTGAAGATTTTGACATTTTTGAAAACTTAATTTTCGACGACTAGATTTCTTTGAAAACTTGACAATAAAAATGTTTGGTAATGTTGAATTTTTTTGGCTTTTTTGGGTTTTTGTAAGGATATAAATTTTTCACAACAATTCGACATAATTTCAATTTAACTTTTTTATCAAAACTTCGACAATTTTCAAAATTTCGCCTTTTTGAAAATTTCAACATTTTTTAAAACTTAATTTTCGATGATTTTAGATTTCCTTGAAAACTTAACAATAAAAATTTTCGTTAATTTTGAGTTTTTAGGCTTTTTTGGGTTTTTGTGAAGATATGAATTACGACGTAATTTCAAAAATTCAATTTTTTTTTATCAAAATTTCGATTTTTTTCAAAATTTCGGTTTTTTTAATGATCGACTGCTCAAATATTTGATTTTTTAAAACTTCACCTATTTGAAAATGTCGACATTATTCTAACATTAATTTTGGGGAATCTAGTTTTTTTTTCAAAACTTGAAAAGAAAAATTTTTGATAATGTTGAGTTTTAGGCTCATTTTGGTGTTTTTGGCTTTTTGTGAAGATATGAAATTTTCGAAAAATTACGACGTAATTTCAAAATCTCAACTTTTTTATTAAAATTTCGACTTTTGTCAAAATTTTAGTTTTTTTTAATGTTTGACTTTACAAATATTTAATTTTTTAAAACTTCGCCATTTTGAAAATGTCGACATTCTAACGATAATTTTGGAGAATCTTAGTTTTTTTTTAAAACTTGAAAGGAAAAATTTTTGATTTTTTAAAACTTCACCTTTTTGAAAATTTCGACATCATTCAAACTTTAATTTTGGGGCATCTTAGATTTTTTAAACTTGGAAAATAAGGTTTTTTTATAATATTGAGTTTTTGGCTTTTTTTGGTGTTTTTGGCTTTTTCTGAAAATATGAATTTTTCACAAAATTTCGCCTTTATTTCAAAATTTCAACTTTTTGTTATCAAATATTACATTTTCAAAATTTTGGTTTCTGGATTTGAGATGGGTTGCCTAAGAGTTGGGCCACCCTTTCCGGGCCCATGTGCTAAAAATGTTGGTTCTTCAAAATGTTTGATTTTTCAAATATCTGATTTTTCAGAATTTTGCCTTTTCGAAAATTTCAACATTTACTTAGTTTCCGGAAGTTTCAGATTTTGTCGGAAAACTTAATAATAAAAAATTCGATAATGTTGTTTTCTGACTTTTTGTGAAGGTACGAATGTTTCCCAAAATGTTTCATTTGAAAATTTCAACTTTTTGATCAAAATTTAGATTTTTTCAAAATTTTGGTTTCTCAAAATGTTTGATTTTTCAAATATTTCATTTTTCAGTATTTTGTCTATTTGAAAATTTCTCAAAACTTTTCATCAAAAGTTAGATTGTTTCAAAATTTTGGTTTTTCAAAATGTTTCATTTTTCAAATATTCGATTTTTCAGTATTTTGTCTTTTTGAAAATTTCGACATTTTTCAAAACTTTTACTTTTTGCGAATTTCGCGGAAAACTTGACAATAACTATGTTTTATAGTGTCGAGCCTTTTGAAGGGTTCAATTGTTTCAAAATTGCGATTTTATTCAAAAATGTAGACTCTTCAAAAATTTGATTTCTTGTCAACATTGAGCACTTTTTAAAAATTTCAACGTTATTTCAGAATTTTGACTTTTTCAAACCGCCAAAAGTTTTTGAAAATTTAGTCCTTTTTATGCTTCAATTGTTTTCTCTAAAATGTTTACTTTTTGAAAATTTTAGAAATTAAGACTTTTAAATTTTTCGAAAATTTGGCATTTTTTATTGAAAATGTCGACTTTTCTGACAATTTCGACTTTTTTGCAAAATTTCTACTTTTTAAAAATCCTTACTTTTTCGAAAATCTAGATTTTGAAAATTTTAATGTTTTCGATTTTTTCATAATTCACCTTTTTCTCAAATTTTAAAATATTTGAAAATTATAATTTATATATTTTATACTTTTTTGATTCCAACTATTTTAAAACATCGACTTTATTGAAAATGTTCATGGTTTGTAAATTTTTCGTTGTATTTTCGTAATTCTTTTAATATTTTCAAATTTTTTTAAAAATTTCAACTTTTTCAAAATGTTAGCAATGATTTCTTTCAATTCTAACTCTTTTTTAAAAATCTTGGGTTTATTGAAATTTCGAATTTTTTCAAAATTTTAATTTTTGAAAATTTGCGATTAAAAAAATTTAATAATCCTAAACTTAAATTTTCAAAATTTCCATTACTTTTAACTTCGACTTTTCTGTTCAAAGAAGGTTTCACCCCTTTACCACATCGGCAATTAAATAAATAATAACGCGATACGTATTTCGCCAGAAGAATTGGCATTTTCAAGCAAAGATTAGCAAAAGATGCATCGACGTCATCTGCATTGAGATTTAGATTAGTACGCTTGAAAATGCCAGTTCCGCTGGCGAAATACGTATCGCGTAATTATTTATTTAATTGCCGATGTGGTAAAGGGGTGAAACCATCTTTGAACTTAATCACAGGTCACAGTGTTTAGTTCAGTGTTTTAGTTCGACTTTTCTAATAATTTTGGTATTTCTTGAATATTTCGATTTGGAAAATTTCGAATTTTATTACAAATTTGAAAATTGAAATACAAATATGGTCCCCTGAAACCAAGAAAGATTAAAAACCACAACAAAGGTTGCTCTAACGCGTTTCGACAGCCAAGTTATCATCTTCAGTATCTCTCTGAAGATGATAGTTTGGCTATCGGAACGCGTTAGAGCAACCCTTTGTTGTGTTTTTTTAATCTTTCTTGGTTTCAGGAGAGAGGATTTGTGTTTCAATTTTTGAAGATAACCAAGGCCCAGTCCAGTCCACTAAAATTACAAATTGGACTAGAAGTTTTTTAAATCCTAACTTTCCTCAAAATGTTGACTATTTTTGCAATCTTAATTTTCAAGTTCGAAATTTTGTCAAAAATTTATAGTTTTTTATATCTTTCTCTTTTTTTTTTAATTTTCAATTATCCAAAACTTTTGACTTTACAAAGTTTCGACTTTTGAAAATTTCGACTTTTCTGATAATTTTGGCTGTTCTTCAATATTTAGACTTCTTAATAGCCACTTTTTTTTGAAAATTTTTACAATTTTTAAAATTGTGGATAACTTTTCAAAATATCAACTTTTCAAATACTTAAAATTTTGAAAATTTCTCATGTTTTTTAAATTCACGAATAATTTGAAAATGTCGACTTTTTCACAATTGTGACCCTTTTAAACATTTTGATTTTTTAAATCTTTTTTATTTTAACATTCTTTAAAAATTTCCATTTTTCCAAATTTTTTTAATTTGACTATATATTTTCTGAATCTCAATCTTTCTCAAAATTTCGACCATTTTTGAAATTTTAAATTATTTTTCAAAATTTCTACTTTTACGATTTGGGATTATTTTCAAATTTACGAATTTTTAATAAATGTCGATTTTTTCGAAATGCTGACATTTTTTTGTATTTATTTTAAATCTAAGATTTTTTTAACTGTCCACGAAAAATGCGGCAAGATTTATCAAAATTTTAACCTTGTTTTTTAAATTCTCGAATAATTTGAAAAAATATCGACTTTTTCAAAATTGTAACCCTTTTAAACATTTTGATTTTTTAAATCTTTTTTATTTCAACATTCTTTAAAAATATCTATTTTTCCAAATTTTTTTTAATTTGAATATATATTTTCTGAATCTCAATCTTTCTCAAAATTTCGACTATTTTTGAAATTTTAAATTATTTTTCAAAATTTCTACTTTTAAGATTTGGGAATATTTTCAAATTTACGAATTTTTAATAAATGTCGATTTTTTCGAAATGCTGACATTTTTTTGTTTTTATTTTAAATCTAAGACTTTTTTAAACTGTCCACGAAAAATGCGGCAAAATTTATCAAAATTTTAACCTTGTTTTTTAAATTCACGAATAATTTGAAAAAATATCGACTTTTTCAAAATTGTAACCCTTTTCAACATTTTGATTTTTTTAATCTTTTTTATTTTAACATTCTTTAAAAATTTCCACTTTTTCCAAAATTTAATTTTTTTTAATTTGACTATATATTTTTTGAATCTCAATCTTTCTAAAAATTTTGACTATTTTTGAAATTTTAAATTATTTTTCAAAATTTCAACTATTAAAATTTTGAATTATCAAATTTACGAATTTTTAATAAATGTAAATTTTTTTAAAATGTTGACACATTTTTGATTTTTTTTTTTAATCAAGAATTTTTTTTAACTGGCAAAGTTAATCAAAATTTTAACCTTTTTTAATATTTTCGATTTTTTCAAATTTTACATTTCTAAATTTCTAATATTTTTGAAAATACTGACTTCAAATATTAGTCCATTTTTCAGAATTTCGACTTCTTTTGTTAATATAAAATTTTTTGAAAACTTTGGCGTATTTTTAAATAATTTACTTTGAAAATATCCCTTTTTTCAAAATTTCAACTGTTTAAAGAGTTTTCATATTTCAAAATTTTGACCTTTTTCAATGTCGACTTATTTAATTTTTAGACCTTTTTTAAGAGTTCCCTCTTTTCGAATTCAAATTTTCGATTTTTTATTAATAACGAATTTTTTCGAAAATCGTGACTCCTTTTTAAAATTTGACATAAGTATTTGGAGAAATACCTAGGTCCTTATCTTCCTTAGCCAATACCGAGTTATTTGAGAGTTGTTGCAGTTATGCAGAAAAAAAAAAAATTCGATCGGAAGCAGCACTTGTTTAAAATTAAGACAACACTATCTCCTTCCCTCATAGATTCACAAAGCTGAAAATATTGGTATATAATAACAGAGATTATTTGCTCATCAATCCCTAATTTTGACATCAGATTCGTGTTCAGTTTGACTGACTGACTGACTAACTGACTGACTAACTGACTGACTAACTGACTGACTAACTGACTGACTAACTGACTGACTAACTGACTGACTAACTGACTGACTAACTGACTGACTAACTGACTGACTAACTGACTGACTAACTGACTGACTAACTGACTGACTGACTGACTAACTGACTGACTAACTAACTGACTGACTAACTGACTGACTAACTGACTGACTAACTGAATGACTAACTGACTGACTAACTGACTGACTAACTGACTGATTGACTGACTTTTATTCAAAAATGAGGAACTTTTATACAGTCAAACACAATTTTATAACCTATTTAAATTTCTTGCTAGACGAATTTTTAAAAAACCTTTCTTTGTGCGAAATTTCATGCTTAATTTAATGATATCTAATAATATTCGAAACTATCGGATATCCGAAATAATTACATATCCGTATCCGTAACCGAAATCGATATAATAATCGCGTATGCGTATCCAGATTCGAAATATCATCTACCTAACAACCCTAGATTATTTTATAATTTGCGATACTGCTCATAGTAGACATTTATTGAAACATTGTGGGATTTTTAATATCTGTTGCTTTTTAATCGTTAATAAAGTTTAATAGTTATGAACACTGCTCATGACAAAATATAATTTTTCAACTTACACATTGAGCTGGGAATATCACTTCACCTACTTCGCTAGAGAAAGTTTCAACTGAAATGAATTCGCATAAAGCACCAACATTACCCTGCTTTGGTCCGTAACACCCCATTTCCTATAAAGGAAACATCTGTTGGTTGGGTACAGGCATAATTAACTTGGAATATAAATATAACAGGTTGATATTAATTACTGCTTTAAAATTTCAAACTAATAGATTGTTTCAATTTATCCTAACCAAATTAATGTTTATTGTATTGTTCTATTCCAAATAATAAATTGCTATTGCATATTTAAACTAGCAAATGTATGTGCATTTCCTAACTTCGCAGAACGAATATGATAACGAAGGCTTCCACGGCCAGTCAGTACAGGATATACTTCTTGCGGGATTGGACCGTGTCAAAGAATTACTAAAAGTTTTAGTAGTTCTTTGCAGAACGAAAGCACAAACAATAATTTACAGTACAGTTACAAAAATTAACCAAAATGAGAAACTAGATTCATATCTAGACGGATTTAGAATAAAAAGGGCGTGAAAGATCGTAACTAAATTTAATCTATCAATGTTCATTCATAAGAAATACGCCTATAGTATTGCTTACATTGTTTATGTACAATTAGTTGTTACCTGCGATTTCGTCAGCCAACTTGAAATAACTACAACGCAATTAACTGAAAGTTCCAAAACAATTTTATATTTAAATGATATTCGAAATTAATTTTCAATTCAAACTCTAAGGCGGTAACGCAAGATTGCTAAAATCGATAATACAGATGCCTTCTTTTATGGTAATAGTTCGAGGACCTAAGAAAAGAGGTCGCTCTAAAAATAAAGATCATATAGTTGACACCCTTATCTTTTTCTATGATTGTTAACATCGAATAAAAAGGACTTGTTTCTGGATATAGTACATATAAGTTTGGGATAAAAAGTAGCCTTCTAACTACTAGACATCGTAAGGAGTGTCTATACAAATTTTCATCAAAATCGCCTCTGTAATTGGCCCATAAAACGGACAAACGCTTCTGCATTTATATATTAGTTAAGGTACTTATATGAACTACCGGGGACGTATACGTAAAAGAAAACTTTCAACAGAAAATTTCTGTGGGTGATTGCAGACACCGTTTTGCTGTTATAGCTTTTCCAATGGTACGGTTTCCAACATATTGCCCTGCACTTTGTAGCGTCATGCAAACAATCTACATACTTGAAAGGTTCTTCAGGATAATAAAGCCCTTTCTAGCAAACAAAGCCGGTGATAGTGAGATGAGAATAGATTTGGCTGTCGGGATTTCAAAATCAATAACTATTTACCGCAATACATTTATATATGGCTTCTCCATTTCAACTGCCATACCTCTCTTGTTTTAAATAGCGTTAGAGCAAACAAAACTCGTAATAAGAGAGGGAATTTCCCTCGGGTAACTCGCGATTTGATACAGCAACAAAAAGTTGAAGGTGAACGTAAAGTTAAAAAATTTTCCCCAAAGCAAATACAGGGTAAACTCATCTGAATTAACTAGGAGCGAAGTGTATTTTCAATTCGTATGCATCAAAATGAATTTCACAAAAATGGTAATAAAAATCTTTTTTATTATTTAGTCTTTAATATCGCGCTTTGATAAATGGAAAACAGATTAAATTTTTGAATGAGATTTTTAGCTGATGTCTCACAAAGACAAAAATTGGTAGTTTTTGAGACTGCCGACATAAGTGAAAACTTAAAACTAGAACATATCTTGTGTAGTTTGAATTATAATAAAAAACTTGAATATAGCGGGAAAACTGAATAATTAAAAAGCGGTGGAGCTTGAAATTCTAATCTCTTTAATGACTTAATTCGCAATTGGCACGTATTTCGTCGAATAGAGTACTGAGACTGAATTAAAGGTAGGGTAGGTTGTGCACAAGGACAAAAGATATTATTTCTGGGAAAGTTAGTGCCTTTTCGCATTAATTGAACTTGGCGCAAACAGCACTTGGATGCAATTAGAATTCCTTGTTACTTACGACTTGTAATTTACTTTGATTTATTTCTACAAGTATCGACTGCAACGCAATTTCACTTAAAATGAGGAAGCTGGGAATGTGGAAAGGGTAAGAAAATTTATATGCTTCGTCAATTCCGGGAATAAGCTTGAAAATTCAACACAAACACGGACCTCCCAATGATCCTAAAAATCGTCTTCCTTAAAGGAACAATTTAAGCGGAAAACCTATTAACTTTTTGTTTGTTGCACAAAATGTCAAACTGGGTCCGGATTTAAATTGAAATATTAAAAGATTTTTGAGTCATGAGGCACTTTAAAAGGTAATCATTCAAGGAATTGTTTAGAAATACTTCAATTTAGGATTTTAATTAGCAGATCTAATCGGGAGGAATATTTTATTTAGGCATTTTAATTTTCTGTTGAAGCTAAAATTAATTTTGTTTGGAATCAGGAAAACGCAACCAATTACGTTTTCACTAATCTCTTTAGCCACGTTTTCGGGGTAAAGCTGGATATAAAATGTCGTCTTGTTAATTAATTTTTAACTTACTACTGGGAGAGCTCGATACTTATAATTTATAAATTACACATATGGCTTCTTTTTTAGAGATTTTGAATTTTTTTAATCCTCATCTCAAATTGTAAAATCAATACATTCTGTACAGGATATACTTCTTCCGGGATTGGACCGTGTCAAAGAACTACTAAAAGTGTTCGACGTTTCGCCCACCATCGTAGGGGGCTTCTTCAGGAACAAAGAAGAGTTTCGCCTCTGGTATGGTGGACATACTAAGTTACCGTGCTCTTCTGTCTAAACTTTCTTATCCTTTGTACCAATTTTCAATTCAGAAGAGTTTCGCCTCTGGTATGGTGGACATACTGAGTTACCGTGCTCTGATGTTTTGAAATTGGCCTTTTCATTCTTTCATTTTTGCATATTTCCTTATATTTTCCCTCTTTATTTATTGTTTCTTCTCTTTGTTCCTGAAAAAGCCCCATACGATGGTGGGCGAAACGTCGAACACTTTTAGTAATTCTTTGACACGGTCCAATCCCGGAAGAAGTATATCCTGTACTGACTCTAGCCGTGGAAGCCTTCGTTATCAATACATTCTGATTTTCTCTCAAACTGTAGATTTTTTAAAAATTCCCTGTTTAAACAGACATTTCTATTTTAAATCCTTACTAATTCTACTTTAAATTTGAAACATCCCGATCTTTCTTTATTCTTTATAAATTTCAATTATCGTCTCCAAAGTTCAACTTAATCTCAAATTTTTTTTCTAAAGATTTGAATTTAAATTCAAAAAAGAAGGTTCAAATTTTGGGAAGCAAAGTTAACATTTTTTAAAAAAGCATCTAGATTCCAAGGTTTATGTCAAACTTTCAGAGAAAAAATTAAGTTTAAGGTTGAAACTCGGAATTTTAAGAAAAAACTAAACACTTCAAAAGTAGAACTCATTTAAAGAAAGATATATTTTTTAATAAACAAACTCTTTAGAATCTCCACTCAGAAATTTCTACTGTAATGTTACAAAAATTACAAATTTTTCAGCTTAAGCATGTAAAGCCTAAACCTCCTGTTTTGAGAAAAAATTTCAAATGTCGAGGGAACTCAAATGGAATTCCAGTTAATACAAAATTTCGAATAAAAAATCCAAATTTCAATGAAAACATAAAATTGACGAAAATTTTGTAGACTAGAGGGTTTAAAAATGCCAACTTTAAACTCGTAATTTTCATAAATTTTTGAATAGTATTCGATACTCTCCCTACAACCTAAAAACTGCTAGAGTCGAAATTTCAAAATTTAAGTCGAAATTGCAAGAAAGAAAATAGTTTTTTTTTTTACTGGAATGTATTTTCGAATTCAGTTGCAAAATTTCGACCATTTTTAAATATTAAGTTTCTCTTTTAATATAAATTTCGAATTTTGACCAAATTCTGAAATTTTGTTTTAAGATTACTTCAAAATTTGTAAGAAAGAAAATTCTATTTCTTTTAATAAAAAACATGTGTAAATCATATTTTTTAAAAATGTTAAAATTTGAAAAAAGTCTCTTTGTTTGTGGAACGGACTGAGATACTCGATACTCTCTGAAGATTATTGTTTGGCTATCGAAACGCGTTAGAGCAACCTTTGATGTGTTTTTTAATCTTTCTTGGTTTCAGGGGACAAGTTTTGTATTTCAATTTTTGAAAAAAGTCGATAATTCTAAGAAATTACAATTTTAGGTCGATATTTTCAAGGATCTCAAAAATAAAAATAAACTCAAAATTTTGGAATAGCCGTTTTGAAACTTTCGAAGATTTGAAAAGAATGGGGAAAGTTTAAATAATTAAAATTTTTAAAATAGTTTCAAAAAATTTTAAAAATATCCGAAATATGGAAAAAATGTCGAGACAAATTCTTAAAAATTCGAATAGGTTTAAATGTCAAAATTTTTCTGACCAATAAGAGTCCTCCACGAAGAAACGTCAAAATGATGAGAAAAGTCGAAATTTTTTAAAATAGTAGAAAACTTTAAAAAATTAATATTCTAAAATTTTTGATAATTGATATTTAAAAAAAGTAGAAAAATTTTTTTAAAAGTCCAAATTTTGAACTAAAAATTAAAAAAAAAGATGACATTTTGAAAAAATGTTGAAATTTTTAAAACTTGAAGCTATTCAAAAACTGGACTGTTTGAAAGGTCGAAATTTTCCAAAAAATTTGAAAAAACGACAAAATTTTTGGAAAAATTTAAATATTAAAAAATTGTCGAAATTTGCTTTTTGTGATTCGATATTTTGAAGGATAGCCAAAATTTTCAAAAAAGTTTTAATTTCAGAAAAACTCAAATTTGGGTAAAAAAGTAAAATTTTGAAAAATGGCCAATTTCAAAATTCTATTCAAAACTGGGCTATTTGAAAAGTCGAAATTATCAAAGAAAATTTGAAAAAATGACAAAATTTAAAATATTGAAAGATAGCCCAAATTTGCTTCTTGCAAGTCGATATTTTAAAGGATAGCCGTTTTAAATTTCAAACGAACTTAAGTTTTGATAAAAAAGTAACATTTAGAAAAATGGTCAATTTTAAAGAAAAATTAAATTTTTGGAAATAGTCCAGTTTTAAAAATCTCGATACTTCCAAAAAGCGTACAAAATTTTCACAAAAATGAAAAATATTGCAAAAAAAAAATAGAAATTGTTTAATAAGTCAACATTTTTAAGAGCCGAAATTTGAAAAATTTTCAAGATACTTGAAAGTTTCGGCTTTTTTGAAAATTTCTACATTTTTATAATTGCAACTTTTTTGAAACTTTCAACGTTAAAGTTTGTTTTTAGTGAAATTTCGATTTTTTAAAATTTTGACTTTTTAAAAATTTTGATATTTTTGTGAAAGTATTTCCTATTTTGTATTTTCTCTTGAAATTTTCGATTATTTTTTTAATTCGAATGCGAAATTTCGACCTTTTCTTCAAATTTGAGCTTTCTTAAAAATTTCAACTGTTTTTTGTAATAACTTTTAGTTTTCAAATAAACAGAAAATTTTTGAAAAAGTCGAAACTTTCAAGAAGTTGAAATTTCTGCACAATTTGAAAAGTCGAAATTCAAGAAAAAATTGATAAGGTGACCAAATTTTGAAAATTTCTAGTTATCCAAAATTTTCAAAAATAGTCGACATTTGCTTTGTGTGAGTCGATAATTTGAAGGATAGCCGAAATTCTGAAAAAAATTCAAATTTCAAAAGAACTCGAATTTTGGGTAAAAAAGTAAAATTTTGAAAAATGGTCAATTCAAAATAACTTGAATTTCTGGAAATAATGCAGCAAAACTCGACACTTTCAAAAACCGTAAGAATTTTCACAAAAATGAAAAATTTTAAAGAAAAATTTAGAAAACATCGCCATTTTCAAAAAAGTAGAAGTTTTTGGAAAAGTAGAAACTTTCAAGAAATCGAAATTTTAAAAAATTTAGGCTATTCAAAATCTGGATTCCTTAAAGAGTCAAAATTTTCAAAATAAAATTGTAAAGGTGGCCAAATAAAATTAAGCTACACAAAAACTGAAATATTTGAAAAGTCAAAATGTTAAAAGATAATTTGAAAAAATGACAAAATTTTTGGAAAAATTCAAAATTTTGAAAAATAGTCGAAAATCGCTTCTTGCAAGTCGATAAATTTTACAAAAAATGAAAAATTTTCAAAAAATGTAGAAATCTTTTAAAAAGACAATATTTTCAAGAGCCGAAATTTTGAAGAAAAATTTAAACTTTAAGCTTGAAATTTGGAAAAAATCACCATTTTCAAAAAAGTAGAAATTTTTGGAAAAGTTGAAACTTTCAAGAGGTTGAAATTTTTAAAAATTGAAGCTATTCAAAATCTGGACTATTTGAAAAGTCAAAATTTAAAAAGAAAATTTGAACAGACAACCGAATTTTAAAAAAATCAGCTATCCAAAAAGTAAACTGTTTGAAAGGTCGAAATTTTCAAAAAACGACCGACTTTAAAAGAATTTTAACTATTCAAAACTGGACTATTTGAAAAGTCGAAATTTTGAAAGAAAATTTGAAAAAATGACAACATTTTTGGAAAAATTCAAAATTTTGAAAAATAGTCAAAATTTGCTTCTTGCAAATCGATATTTTGAAGAATAGTCGAAATTGTCAAAAAAGTTTAAATTTTAGGAGAACTCAAATTTGAGTAAAAAAGTAAAATTTCGAAAATTGGCCAATTTCAAAATGAGTCGAATTTTTGGAAAAAGCTCAGCTTTAAAACACTCCAAAAACCATACCAATGGCCTAAAAAATGAAAAACCTATAAAAATTTGAAACATGAAATTTTAAGAAAGTTTATATTAAAAAAAATCTAAACTTTTAGTTCAAATTTTAAAAAAGCGCCATTCTTAAAAAAGCAGAAATTTTTGGAAGTCGAAGTTTCCAAGAGGAGAAATTTTGGAATTTTAAGATTTTCTTTAACAAAAGTAGCTGTTTTATGAGAAGATCTAAATGTTTAAATAAATTTACTATTTTGAAAAATTCCAAGCTTCAAAAAACTCGAGATATCAAAAAGAGTTAAAATTTTCAACAAATTTGAAATTTAAAAGAACAAAATATTTCGTTAATTTTCAAAAAGTCAAAATTTTGAAAAAATATGGACAATATCATTAAAATGTCCATATTTCTAAATGTCCATATTTCTAAATGTCCATATTTTGTCAAAATTTCGATTTTTTTTGAAAATCTAACGGAAAATTTCAAATTTTTTGATCATTTGAATTTTCATTTCATCAAATAGAAATTTTGCAATAAAATTGCAATCCCGAGAAAACTGCAATTATTTATATTCATTTTCAAAAAAGCGAAAATAAAAAAAAATGGATATTCTGCAGAAAAACAATTGAAATTTCCAGGAAGTCATTTTTTTAAAGTATAAAATTTGGAAAAGACGAGTTTTGCAAAAAAATCAGAATTGTGGCAATCGTGAAAATGTTCAAGAGAAAACAGAAATTTTGAAAAAAGTTCAAATTTTAAAAAAGTTCAAATTTCGAAAAAGAAAGTCAAAATTTGGGAAACAGTCGAAATTTAAATTAATAAAAACTTAAAATAATCGAAATTTTAATTTAACTAAAATGCAGAAAATGATACACTTAACTCTGTAAAGAATGCATTTGTGTGGCAAAAGTGAGTGCTTCGTCCGCATGATCGGATGGCATCAGCTATTCTTTCTTAACACATTTTTTTTTTGCACACAGTCGCGAAGTATCTCTGTCGAGGGGTCCCCCAAGCAGCGGAGCCCATTTTGCCAACTTTTGCTATTTGGTTAGTCCGACACTGCAATGTTTCGAAAATCTTGAATTGTCCAATACCATTCGTATTTCCAGACACATTTTGTTTCAATCGGGTGCAACAAGGTAGCGTGGCCGAGCGGTCTAAGGCGCTGGTTTAAGGCACCAGTCTCTTCGGAGGCGTGGGTTCGAATCCCACCGCTGCCATATTTTTATTATTAATCTGTTTAACGCGCGTTATCTAATAATGAAGAAAAATTAAATTTAGATTTTCGCATGAAATCAAAGAGATTTACGATGGCACTTTTTTAATATTTATTATTATTACTTAACAGTAATTATTTAATATGAGACGTTTTTCTACTTAATAAATCTTAAGTATTGGCTAACAAACAACGCACACTAAACCGGTACATGTAGGAGCATGAAATATCACAAAGGTTTTTGCCTACAATACGTAGGTGAGTACTAAGAGCGGATTCAGCCTCTAAGTGGTAAAAATAGGCATTAAAAACCACATAAAATGTATGCAATGAATAATACACGCGAATGTATTTAAAGTTGCCTATACGCATTGAGAGCTGACGTCCATGAATTACCAAAATAATTCAAAATTTTCAATAAAAATCGAATTCTTTAAACAATTCTTTCTCTTCTTTCATGCAAACGTAACTATCTAGGCATGAATATCTTAAATTATGTAACTTCAAACGCACCTAGCACAAAAACGAAACATAGTTGCATCTTGCTATGTGTTTCCGTGGTGTAGTGGTTATCACATCCGCCTAACACGCGGAAGGTCCCCGGTTCGATCCCGGGCGGAAACAATTACTTTTTTGCTTTATTTTTGTCTTTTATAATTAAGATGAAAATCGT
>CM053327.1:32305625-32353125 GCA_028583605.1 Dastarcus helophoroides
AAGAAAACAATTTATTTAAACTAAAGTGACCGTTTCCCAAATTCTATCTGTTTGAAAAAAAGATGACTGGTAAAAAGTATTGCGGTTCGTGGACCTTTTTAAAAATAAGCAATAAATTGTAAAACTTTTTGTCCGGATAATTCTCTGAGAATTATTCAAAAACTGCTGAAATGAAAAAATTCGAACTCAAGATCTGGAAGACTGGAAGCTTGGAACTTTAACTTGCTTTTATTCATACTTTCTATGATCATCTTATATTGAGTTACATTTTTTTGAACCTCGCATAAAAATTTGGATGTTTTAAAATTTCTACAACTAGTGTATTGCGAAATTTGTTTTGTTCAAATAATTGGCACTACAGACAGCACAGTAAGCATATTTTAATCGAAGCCAATAAATTTCATTTATTTTACGCGGAGACGAGAACGGTATCTTTCCAGTAATGAAAGCAGCTATGAGACAGAATAGCTTTACAACGGGATCAGTCTGATAAAGAGCAATTCAACAGAATAAATGACGGAAACATTCTTTCCCGGGTGGTGGCATTTGGGTATTTGCTGTCATGAAACTGATAAGAACACAACAAACGAAATCACTTAGTGGGTTCGCACTTTAACACCAATCTCCAAGAGATGTTTTCGCCACGTCAGATTGGTGAATGCGAACAAAACGAGAATGTAGACTTGTAGAGATACGATATTTACCGAAATAATATCTTCCAGATGTTTGCGTCAATTGAAAGCGGTGGATTTTTGTGCCAAACCAATAATGCGGAATTCGCTGCTGACGAGAAGCCAAAAGAAGGCAAATTATATTGAATTTGCCTTGAAAGGCACGGAACCGGCTTTAAAATTACATCTGTCAATGCAGAAGTTAGCAGAGGAATGTCATTATCCGCCCTACTGATAAATTAAATAACGAATGTGTCAAAATGTGATGAATTAGAGGTATTTGTGAATAAATGTAAATTTTCAATTTCAATTTTTCAAATTCCAACCCCAAATTGCACCACAAAGGCGGAAGCGTTAATTGATATACATTCTTGAATATAAAATTATTCGGAAGAAAATGAGATTCACTTGATGGAACTTTTTAACGTGGTGTAGTGGCATGGCCACTCTGGTGGACATAGTAGTGAACATAGTAATAGCATCAGTTGGTTACGTTCTTTAACTGAGTTCCATTCATTGCTGGATTAAAGGAGGATTTTTAATCTTACTTAAGCACTCTGGTGGACAAGGTAGTGGGCCTAATATAGCATCAGTTGTTTAAGTTCCTTTACTGAGTCCCATTCATTCCTGGACTAAAGAGGGATTTTTAATCTTACTTAATAACAATAAATTTACTTCTGACGTAATGATAAACTAGAGCTGAATTATTTGCTATTTCTGTTTACCATATATGTTTGAATCTGTCCAATGTTATCACTGTATTAGTGGTCAATTTCTTGTAAAGTTAAGAACATAAAGTGCATAACTGCTTAAACTCAAATCATTAATACAAACATGTTTTATTATGTTTGTCTTGATGTTATCGTGTTTAAAATATTGGCTAACTTCTCCCGATTCTTTTGTAAGATAAACGAGGTAATTAGAAAGGGCGAAATTGGAGCTTGGCGGGATTCTTAAATAAATTTCTATTGTTAAATTATTAAAATTAATTCCTTCCACTTACCAGACAAAAATAAATCTTGTAAGGCTTGAACGGCCTGACAAAGAATAGCCCACGCCTCTGGTTCCTTGAGGCCTGAGGGACGTGCTGTCAGGAGATCTCCCAAGTTGGGTGATCGCGTTCTTTCATGGAAATAAATCTCACTTGTGGTCCTGAGGCGCGGCATCCTGAAACAAAATGGTTAATTATTAGCTTGCCTTTGAAGGGGCTTTCAGGAACTCCTGCGCTTTGTATTGACTTATTATCATCGAGTGGAATTTCCTTTTACGTTAATTAAAATGGAGTTCTTTAACAAGAATTTTCATACTGACTTTTCAATTCATCTGCAATCTATTGGTGGGTAAATATATCGAGGATTACTTTAAATATAGATGACAAGAAAGTTCAAATTTTCAATAACTCAGAGAATTGAAATTAAATTGGAAATGTTTCGAATAATTACTGGTAAAAAATTATAAAAAAGGAAATTACTATAAAAAAAAATCTAAATAAAATATATCTATTATTATCGTCCTGTTTTGACTATGTTTAAAGTTTCCAGTCTTTAGCTAATCGGGAAGTTTGTTTAAAATTGATCGCAAGATTCGTACGGAACAGAAACGAACGCATCTATATGACCACACTTACAACTTTTTATAGAATGTTCGATTTTGTTCACTGAAAAGAATGGACTTTTTCTTATTTTATCTCTATATTTAACCTCCTAAGAGGGCTTGAAGTCTTTTTTATATCGCAGCAAGTTTCAATTTAAATTGATATAAAACAGAATGAAATCAAGTAGAAAAATTAAACTTCCAGAGTGCCTATACTGTACGTTACAGTATCTCGTTCGCTAGTGAGTGTATTTACGATAAAACGATTCCCTGTCAGTCCATTTTCAGAGTATGTTCTAGTCCAGTGAATAGAGTTTAATCTTGAAATGTAAGGAATAAAACTCCTATAACAATGAAACATCTTAAACGAGAAACGAAATACTTCTTCTGGTTTACAAATCATTTGTGCGTTTGTTTTTTACATAAGGAATAAAAATCAATAGAACGAAATTGAAACAAAAAAATATGGTTACATAAATTTACTTAAGAAAGGTCCTTTTTAAGCAATATACGGGGTGTTTTCAAAAGAAGTAGGACAAATGATTCCGGTAAATCCACAGCTAAGATGTTTGGCAAAAAAACTAAAATGTTCACCTCTCAGAAGATTTCTTGAGAGTTTCCAAAGAAATATGGAATAGCATTTGGATGTTTGTATGTATATGTGTGACATTAGCGTATTTAGCAACAAATATCACATTACAAAATTAAATTGCTTCATCAATAGTTGTTTTAAATGTTAAAGGTATTATAGTATATCTTGTAATTAAACCCTTTGATAAATAAATCATGTGCAGCATTCGATGCGCACCGAATGGTGTTTACGTGATTCACCCAACAATTGGATTCAATTAAGTAATAAAATAAATTCAGTCGGCATATGCATGAGCCCTTTTCATGCTAACTGACGGTAATAAGCCAAAAAGCACGGATTTCGAATTAAATTTGATGAGATAAACATAATGACGTTCTAATTTAATTATACATGGAGAGCTGGAAAAATGTAGTCGATCAAGTGTTCGTAAGTACACTGAAAATAATTAAAACAAAAAAATGTGCGTTTGACAATACAAAGAAAGTACATTTGGCACTAATGCTCCTCTCTCTTAGTTGCTCTTAATCTGAGTTTTATTCTGTCTTAACGTAAGCCAACTGGTTCTTGAGTACCTTCCAATAGTGTAACTTTCGAAATATGACACAATAGGTTCTCTATTAACCATGACTTCGTCAGGCGGTTTTAACAAATAGTAAATTAACAATTTAACGAAAAAACTCTCCAAAACTAAAGAGTTTTTAAATTTGTTAAATTGGTGCCCCAGGTACCCCAGGGTTTTAATTAAGAACCAAATATAGTTAATTGTTGTAAAATAGCAATAGACAGTGCCCTTGACCAAACATACATTCTGATTTATAAAATTAGTGTGGATAAACGCAGCTTTAAAGACTTCGTGCAGGTTGCAGAATGATGATTTGTTCAGATTCGTTGATACGATAACGTGTATGTTTAGCTGCCAAGCAAGTTTCTAGCTAGATAATGCTGCACTCTATTGTTAGATGACAATGGCGTCGCTATCAGATTTTGCATTTATTTATACAGAAAATAGAAAGTTTTTTTTTTTGGATATTAGTATGGAAGTATCTGGAACGGTTTTCCAGGAGAAAACGTATCCTGTTAACGATCCCCTTACAAGGTACGTCCGTACCAATTTTCGTCAAAATTACTTCAGTAATTAAGTCGTGAAAAGCAGATAAACAAACACACTTTTGCATCTATACAGGTTGAACCAAATTTCATTTCCACTATAGGGATCTCGTAAACTATTAAAGATACAAGGAAGCTTAAATGGGCAAAGTAGTGCAGAATTTAATGCCTAAAATTATTCCGCTGAGAAAACAATTGACTTTCAATTCGTCTTGATTTTATTTAGAAAAAACTGAAAATCGCCATTTTTAAAAATTAACTGTAACTTGTTTATTTGAAGTCCGAATGAAAAAATTCAAAAAACCTAATTAGTTGTGGTTTAAGGCCTTTTTATTGGTGTACAATTTTTTTTCTAAATTTAACTGTTTCCAAGAAAATTATGCTAACTTCGTTATTTCTTATGGACGCCATACTGGATTTTATCATTTTCGAATTAGGCATATTTTTCTGATTAATTTGATATATGACAAGCCATACTTGAAATGTGGCAAAGTGGGTTAAATGAACTAAGTTTTTATTTTTAACCAAAAAAATTATAGTAGGCGACGTAAGTGCCATAACGGTTAATAATAAAAATACAGTACCTAATTATGTATCAATAATTATTAAAAAACTAAAAATATTGCAACAAACTGTGCAATATTTTAACATTTATTAGTATAACCTTAACGTGCATGCACCCCTTTAAAAGGCGTAATTCTATGAAAAAGTGTAGATTTTGTCATCAATTTTTACAAAAATTCTTTTAACATTGCATACTTATTCGTGTAACGTGAGATATCTAACAATCTAACAATCTAACATTAGAAATGACTCTCATATTTATGAGCATTATCCGTCTTAAAATATTTAACTTCTAGAGAAGTCTTGAACGTACACTTGCGTATGAATCATGGGAAAGTCGTCCTTAATAAAGCCCTTAGAATGTTCTGAGCATTACGTAATTTAAAGGGAATCATGCACGTTACGATTATTAATAAATATTTCAATACTGTACAGTTTGTTATAATATTTTTTGTTTTTTAATAATAATTATTGCTTTTTTAAGAACTATATTTTTCATTATTAAAAGTTATGGCACTTGCATCGCCTACTATAATTTTTTTGATTAAAAATAAAAAATTAGTTCATTAAACCCACTTTACTACATTTGTATTATGGCATGTCATATATCAAATTAATCAGAAAAATATGCCAAATTCGAAATTGATAAAATCCAATGCCATAAGAAATAACGAAGTTGGCATAATTTCCTCGGAAACAGTTGAATTTAGAAAAAATATTATACACCAATGAAAAGGCCTTAAAACACAACTAATTACATTTTTTGAGTTTTTCAATCGGACTTCAAATACACAAGTTACAGCTGATTTTTAAAAAAGGAGACCTTCAGTTTTTTCTAAATAAAATCAAGACGAATTGGAATTCAATTGTTTTCTCAGCGGAATAATGTTAGGCATTAAATTCTGCACTACTTTGTCCATTTAGGCTTCCTTGTAGTGGAAATCAAATTTGGTTCAAACTGTATATTAGCTAGGATAGCTCATGACATGGACCTAGCTAGAATAGGACAGGAAAGGGCGCTTGTCCCCCCTCGCCCCGGCTTACGCTAAACGAAAAATTATATTCAACTGAGGAGACCTTTTTTAAAAAAATTTCATGTCTTCTTCAAAATTCCTTAATTCTGCCTCGAAACCTCAAATTTCAAATTATTTTTCAAAATTCTTCTTTTTGGTGGTCGTTGGTTATCTTCAAAAACTGAAAAACAAATATTGTCCCCTGAAACCAAGAAAGATTAAAGAACACAACAAAGGTTGCTCTAACCCGTTTCAATAGCCAAGCTATCTTCTTCTTCTTCTTCTGAGTATCTCACTGAAGATAACAGCGTGTCTCCTATACCCAAAAAAGATTAATAACCACAACAAAGGTTGCTCTAACGCGTTTCGATTGCCAGGCTATCATTTTCTTCTTCTATCTCTCTGAAGATAATATCTTGTCTCCTGAAACCAAGAAACATTAAAAAACACAACAAAGAGCTACTCAGAAGAAGAAGATGATAACTTGGCTATCGAAACGCGTTAGAGCAACCTTTGTTGTGTTTTTTAATCTTTCTTGGTTTCAGGAGACAAGATTTGTATTTCAGTTTTTGAAGATAACCAAGGACCAGTCCAGTTCAAAATTCTTCCTTTTTTCACAAACCTCGTCTTTCTTTTGAAATCGCAAAATTTATTCTTAAAATTTGGATTTTTTCATCAGAATCTGACAAAATTTCAAATTTTTATCTCAATATTTATGGGTTTTTCGATATTTTGCCATTTCTCAAAATTCGTTTTTTCCAAAAATTTCAGCTCTTTATTCAATTTTGATTTTCTTCAAGTTTCGATTTGTTCGATCTTTTAATAAAAAACTAATAATAATCTGTTAATTTAGGTAATGATTTGTTGGAAATTTTGTAAAAAAAAAACAAAACGAAAAAAATTCCCCTGGAATTGCAGCTATTTATAATTGAAATAGAATTTTCCCGAAATCCAAACTTGTTTTTCAAAATTTGGGCGTTTACCTCAATACTGGACATTTTCTGACCAAGGAGGAGGGGGAGATAGCGGTGCACGTCTGTCTCTATTACAAGCGGTCAAGAGAAAGTCGTCCTGTTTCCAAAATTTGACTCCTGGGGAATTTTGAGTATTTTAAATTTCGATCTTTTTTTGAAATTTCGGTTAGTGAAATTTAGGATTGTGAAAGGGGTGACTGGCGAAGAAAAAGCCAATAAAACTGCATATAAATCCGGTCCCTTGCTTAGAATTACGTTTTTTTTTTAAATTCGATTTTGGTTATTAAAATCCCGAGATAAAAATCGAAGTTTCCAGAAATAAAAACGTTAAAAAAATCGAAATTTCGATACTTTTTTCAAAATCCGCCTTTTTTCGAAAATTTGAGTTTTATCTCAAAATGCGATCCTGTATATTTCTGGAAATTCAAATATTTTTCCCGAAACTCGTCTTTTTTTTTTTAATGATGGTTTTTTTTTCAGGCTTCTTTTTTCATGAACGACTATTCTCAAAAATTATCTTTTTGTTAAAAGGTGACTTTCAGCAGAAGATTTCGTCTTAAAATTTGACTTTCTGCGGAAGATTTCGATCTTTTAGAATTCGAGATTTTTTTTCAAAATTCTCAAATTTCTGAAAATTTCGACTTTTTCCATAAAATTCGATCTTTGGAAATATGTTTGCATTTTTTAAATTTTCAACAATTTTCGAGTTTTTCCTAAAGGTTGGGATTTATTTAAAATTTGGTTTTCCATAAATTTCGACTGTTCCAAAATTGGAGTTTTTCTCGAAATTCGTAGCTTTCTTAAAAATTCTACTGTTTTCTCTCAAAATTAAACTTTCTCCTGGAAATTCTTAACTTTCTTCTAGAAATTTCGATCTTATTTTGACATTTCGACGGTATTTTCCAAAATTCATTTTTATTTTCGAAATCCATTTTTCAACATTCCACGTTTTCTGAATTTTTTTTTAAATTCAAATTTTCGAAAATTTCAGGTTTCTCAAAATTTGGCTTATTCTCGAAATTTTCAGTTGTACTTCAAAACGTGATGTTTTATGTTTCTGGAAATCTCCACTTACGGTGGAACATTTTCTCATGATTTCAACTTTTTCGTCTTTTTTTCAGAAAATTCGAGCTTAAAAAATATCAGTTTCTTCGAATTTTCAACATTTTTCGAAGTTTTTACAAGGTTATGTTTTTATTTTAAATTCGTTTTTGTTTTTTATTTTAAAATCCTGAGGAAAAAAATCGAAATTTCCAGAAATAAAAACGTTAAAAAAATCGAAATTTCGGTACTTCTTTCAAAATTCGAATTTTTTCAATAATTTGAGTTTTATCTTAAAACGCGATCCTGCATGTTTTTGGAAATCTGAATATATTCCTCAAAATTCGTCTTTATTTTTTAATTTTGATTTTTTTTCAGGCTTCGTTTTTCCATGAACGACTATTCCCTTTTTCTTAAGATTTTGATTGAATTTGTATTTTGATTAATTTGATTTTCTGCGGAAGATTTCGTCTTAAAATTAGACTTTCTGCGGAAGATTTCGATCTTTTAGAATTCGAGATTTTTTTCTCAAAATTCTCAAAATTTCTGAAAATTTCGACTTTTTCGATAAAACTCGATCTTTGAAAATATGTTTGCATTTTTCAAATTTTTAACATTTTTCGAATTTTTCCTAAAGGTTGGGATTTATTTAAAATTTGGTTTTCTAAAAATTCCGACTTTGCCAAAACTGGGTTTGAAATTCGTAGTTTTCCTAAAAATTTTACTTTTTTTCTCGCAAAATTGAACTTTTTCTTGGAAATTCTTAATTTTCTTCTAAAAATTTCGACCGTTTTTATTGACATTTCGACGGTATTTTTAAAAAATTATTTTTTTTTCGAAATTCATTTTTTAATATCCGGCTTGTTTTGAATTTTTTTTAAATTCAATTTCCGAAAATTTCATGTTTCACATTCTCAAAATTTCGATGTGATGCTTTATGTTTCTGGACATCTCCACTACGGTAGAAAATTTTGGGTCTTTTTTTTTCAAAAAATTCGACTTTTGGAAATATCGAATTTTTAACATTTTTCGAGGTTTTCAAAAAGTTTAAATTTGAGTTTTTACAAATTCCAACTTTTTCCCAAAATTGTTTTTTTTTCCTAGAAATTCGTTTCTCTCGAAATTATACTCAAGAATTCTACTACTTCTCTAAAAATTGAAGTTTCTCTTGGAAATTTTGAATTTTACTCCAGAAATTTCTTTTTCTCGATATTTCGACAGTATTTTTCAAAAATCGTTATTTTTTCGAAATGCATTTTTTTAATATCTTGCTTTTTCCAAAAATTCCTTTTTTTAATTTAGTTTTCCGAAAATTTAATGTTTCTTAAAATTTGTCTTAATCTTAAATCCCAACTTTTTCCCAAAATGGTTTTTCATTTTTCGAAATTCGTCTCTTTCGAAATTATTCTCAAGAATTCGACTTTTTCTCTCAAAAAAATTAATAAACATTTTTTTCTCAAAATTCAACTTTCGCCTGGAGTTATGAAATTTTTTTAGAAATTTCGACGTTTTACTCGACATCTCGACGGTACTTTTCAAAAATCGTTATTTTTCCGAAATTCATTTTTCTTAATATCTTGCTTTTTCTAAAACTTCCTTTTTTTTTAATTTGACTTTCCGAAAATTTAATGTTTCTCAAAATTTATCTTAATCTTGATTTGGTTTTTTTACAAATCACAACTTTTTCCCAAAATCGTTTTTTATTTCTCGAAATTCGTATCTTTCGAGATTATTCTCAAGAATTCGACTTTTTTTCTCAAAATTGAACCTTCGCCTGGAATTATGAATTTTTTTCCGGAAATGTCGACTTTTTTCTGGACATCTCGAAGGTATTTATCAAAAATCCTTATTTTTTCAACATGTAATTTTTTAATCTCTTGCTTTTTCCAAAAATTCTTTTTTTTAATTTGGTTTTCCGAAAATTTAATGTTTCTCAAAATTTGTCTTAATCTTAAATCCCAACTTTTTCCCAGAATGGTTTTTCATTTTTCGAAATTCGTCTCTTTCGAAATTATTCTCAAGAATTCGACTTTTTCTCTCAAAAAAATTAATAAACATTTTTCTCCCAAAATTGAACTTTCGCCCGAAATTATGAATTTTTTCCATAAATTTCGACCTTTTTCTCATTCACCTCGATGGTACTTTTCAAAAATCATTATTTTTTCGAAATTATTTTTTTTAATATCTTGCTTTTTCTAAAAATTCCTTTCTTTTAATTTGGCTTTCCGAAAATTTAACGTTTTTCACAATTTGTCTAAATCTTGATCTGATTTTTTACAAATTCCAACTTTTTCCCAAAATGGTTTTTCATTTTTCGAAATTCGTCTCTTTCGAAATTATTCTCAAGAATTCGACTTTTTCTCTCAAAAAAATTAATAAACATTTTTCTCTCAAAATTCAACTTTCGCCTGGAGTTATGAATTTTTTTTAGAAATTTCGACGTTTTATTCGACATCTCGACGGTACTTTTCAAAAAACGTTATTTTTTCGAAATTCATTTTTCTTAATATCTTGCTTTTTCTAAAAATTCCTTTTTTTTAATTTGACTTTCCGAAAATTTAATGTTTCTTAAAATTTATCTTAATCTTGATTTGGTTTTTTTACAAATCACAACTTTTTCCCAAAATCGTTTTTTATTTTTCGAAATTCGTCTCTTTCGAGATTATTCTCAAGAATTCGTCTTTATTTCCCAAAACTGAACTTTCGCCTGGAAGTATAAATTTTTTTCCAGAGATTTCGACCTTTTTCTCGACATCTTGACTGTATTTTTCAAAAATCGGTATTTTTTCGAAATGCATTTTTTTAATGTCTTTCTTTTTCTAAAAATTCTTTTTTTTTAAGTTTGACTTTCCAAAAATTTAATGTTTCTAAAATTTGTCTTAACCTTGATTTGATTTTTTACAATCCCAACTTTCTCCCAAAATGGTTTTTCATTTCTCGAAATGTGTCCCTTTCGAAATTATTCTCAAGAATTCGACTTTTTCTCTCAAAAGTGAACTTTCGCCTGGAATTATGAAATTTTTTGCAAAAATTTCGACCTTTTCCTCAACATGTCAACGGTATTCTTCAAAAATCGCTATTTTTTCGAAATGCATTTTTTTATAATATCTTGCTTTTTCCAAAAATTCCTTTTTTTTTAAATTTGGCTTTCCGAAAATTTAATGTTTCTCAAAATTAGTCTTAATCTTGAATTGATTCTTTACAAATTCCAACTTTTTCTCAAAATTGTTTTTCATTTCTCGAAATTCGTCCCTTTCGAAATTATTCTCAAGAATTCGAATTTTCTCTCAAAAGTGAACTTTCGCCTGGAATTATGAAATTTTTTCCAGAAATTTCGACCTTTTTCTCAACATCTTGACAGTATTTTTCAAAAATCTTTTTCTTTTCAAAATTCATTTTTTAAATATTTTGCTTTTTCTCAAAATTACTTGTTTTTTAATTTGGCTTTCCAAAAATGTAATGTTTCTCAAAATAATAAATATGTCTTAATCTTGACTTGATCTCTTACAAATCCCAACTTTTTCTCAAAATGCTTTTTCATTTATCGAAATCGCCTCTTTCGAAGCTATTTTCAAGAATTCGACTTTTTCTCTCAAAATTGAACTTTCGCCAGGAATTATAAACTTTTTTCCAGGCATTTCGACCTTTTCCTCAACATCTCGACGGTATTTTTTAAAATCGCAATTTTTTCGAAATGCATTTTTTTATAATATCTTGCTTTTTCCAAAAAATCCTTTTTTTTTAAATTTGACTTTCCAAAAATTTCATATTTCTCAAAATTAGTCTTAATCTTGAATTGATTTGTTACAAATTCCAACTTTTTCCCAAAATGGTTTTTCATTTCTCGAAATTCGTCCCTTTCGAAATTATTTTCTCTCAAAAGTGAACTTGAACTTTCGCCTGGAATTATGAATTTTTTTCCAGAAATTTCGACCTTTTTCTCGACATCTTGACAATATTTTTCAAAAATCGTTATCTTTTCGAAATTCATTTTTTAAATATTTTGCTTTTTCTAAAAATTATTTTTTTTTAATTTGGCCTTTCGAAAACTTCATTTTTCTCAAAATTTATCTTGAACTGATTTTTTACAAATCCCAACTTTTTCACAAAATGGTTTTTTATTTCTCGAACTTCGTCTCTTTCGAAATTATTTTCCAGAAGTTGACTTCTCTCAAAATTGAACTGTCACCTGGAATTATGAACTTTACTTCAGAAATTTCGACCTTTTCCTCAACATCTCGATGGTATCCCTTTTTTTTTTAAATTTGGGTTTCCAAAAATTTAATGTTTCTCAAAATCTGTCTTAATTTTGAATTGATTTTTTATAAATCCCAACTTTTTCCCAAAATGGTTTTTTATTACTCCAAATTCGTCTCTTTCGAAACAATTCTCAAGAATTCGATTTTTTTCTCTCAAAACTGAAATTTCTCTTGGAAATTTTAAATTTTATTCCAGAAATGTCGACGTTTTTCTCGATAGTATGCTTAAAAAATTGCGAAATGCGTTTTTCTATATCTTAGTTTTTTTTTTTTAATTTTCTTTTGTTTATTTGACTTTCCGATATGCGATATATTCCGATATAATGTTTCTCAAAATTTCTCTTAATTCGAAATTTCGACTTGTACTACAAAATGTTTCTGCAAATTTCTATTTAAAATGCAACACTTTCTCAAAATTTCGATTTTTTTTTCAAATTTATTTTTCCTAAAAAACTGGATCGACATTTTGATAAAAATCTAAATATGCTCAGAATAAAATTTTGAGAAAACTTCAAGCAGATTTCTTGTAAATTTCAAGATTATGACAAAATTAAAATAAAGTAAAAATTTCGAGGGAAATATTTTTCAGAACTAATTTTGTTCTCTCTAAATTTGACCTACCATGGTATGTTGATGATTACTTCTTTCGCAAAATTCGGCTTTTGAAAATTTCGACTTTTTTCTTCGAAATTTAGACATTTTTGAAAGTTTTGCAAAAGGTTCGGTTTTTATTATAGATTTGATTTTCTGACTGTTTTCCCAAAGTTCCCAAAGTCCAAATTTCAAATTTAATCTGAAAATTCGATCTCTCAGTTTACGTAGTTAGGTGAAAATATACATGTACGAGGGTAAATCAAACATGAACCGTAATTCGTTTTTAAAAATTTATTGATACAAGATGAAAGTTATTAACTATTTTTCTACAAAATCTCCTGATTTTGTTATGCATTTTTCCCAATGGAATGGGAGTTTTTTTAATGCCATCATCATAAAAAGAAGGGAGGTGTGGTTGCAGCCAATTGCTCGCAAACGTCTTAACAGCAGCATCATCATGGAATCGTTCAACCTCTTAGCGCTTCTTTCAGTGGCCCAAACCTATGCTAATTATATGGTGATAAGTCGGGACTATAAGGAGGGTGTTCTAATGTTGCCCAATGCATTTACTCTAATTTTCGATGCTGTCAGATTGGCTGAGTGGGGGCCAGGCATTGTCGGCACATTTCTGACAGAAAATTCACGCCTTTTCTGTCGATATGAACGTTTTGCTTCATCCAGTAGGTGGCAGCAATAAGCAGCATTAACCGTACGACGTTCATGCAGAAAATTGACCTGCACAACAGCGTTAGTCTTGTCCGCAGTCACGCTGGTTCGAGGACGACGGGCATGGGGTTCATTTTCAAGTTGAGTTCGTCCTTCCAACAATTTTTGCACCATTCATACACTTGAGTTTTCTTCAAACGAGTTTCCCCAAAGTGTGCATCTAGTCTGCGAAGAATTTCGACGGACTTTACACCTTCACGGCAAGAAATTTAATAATAATGCACTGCGTAACGTGCGAATGAACCTCTTGCTCACTCATTGTATTTACAACTGACGAACGGCGAGAACGGAATTCGCTTGAGCGCGGGAAGTCACGTGTTATCCCCACCTAACATGACTATGGGTACTATGGCGACATAGACATAGATAGAAATTCCGGTTCATATTTGATTTACCCTCGTATCCAGCCGAAAGGTTTTTCAAGGTTTTTTTTTTTCATCAATATTTTAGGATGATTATTGGCTCCCCCTAACCAAAATCGTGCCTACACTCATGGCTCGTGATGCTCTCGCACCAATAAGGCGTTGGATCTTGTTGTAAGACAAATTTTTTTGTTGTATTTTTGCAACCAGTAGTTTCTATCGCTCTCTACAGAACGGAAAGAGGAAGAGGATGATTGTGGTCTTGATGCATCTGCTCAGTTAATGACACATCGATTTTAGTAGACAACAATTGGGTAAATACAAATCACAAATTGCTAATAACAAAGATGGTAAAGCAAATTTGGTATAAACAAGTGTGAATAGCTCATAGAAATACATACTGCATGCAATAAACCGTCATAACCAAAATGATGTTACATTTCTCTTTGAGCAAATGTAAATTTACATTTAAAAGATAGCGATGTCCTGAGATCCCTGGATATAATATGTCTGGTTTGCATCGTCTAGATTAATTACAATGTTAGAGCTTGATGAAAACGTCACGTAGAAACGATCCAGTTTCCGGAAATTACTCTATTTAATCTGCTAAATAAATATTTTTGTTCAAAATAAAAATCACGAGATTTGCAATTTTCCAGTTACGAATGTTCTATTGCACTTTTAATCAAAAATACATAAATTATGCCAGAGGATTATTCTCAGCGCTAACGTTATTAGAAATGATCCCCCAATAAAGCTTAGAGAAAAATCACCGGATATTACTACACTTAGGACAGTAACGGCTTGACCTGAAGGCCGCAAGGCCACTCTTCCTTTCTCCTGAAATGAGTGACTGTTCTGCTTAACAAAAAAGACTACAATTGTGACATTTTTAGGTTTGGTGGAACGGACTGGTCCTTGGTTATCTTCAAAAATTGAAATACAGGACTTGTCCCCTGAAACCAAGAAAGATCTTTCTTGGTTTCAGGGGCAAGTTCTGTATTTCAAAATTTTTAGGAATTTAGGAACAAAATAATTAAATCCTAGTTTACTGGTACTTGTGAATAATTTGGAATGAATTATACAACCACTGGGAGGTAGTTTGAGTGATTTGCAGCCCGATTAAAAGCAGAACTCAAAGTTATTTATTCGCCGCCGGATTTTGTGAATATTATTATTCTTATACCGAAAACCAATTTCCAACATCGAGATAATAGCAGGCGCGACATGCGAAATACATAAATCATTTCCTTAAAAATAATTTTACAATGTTTTCCGCTCAAAAATCGTTATCTACTTTTCTTGCTTTTTGTCGGAAGTAAAGGAGACGAGAGAAAGCCGGTTTCCGTCCGCCCCAAGGCAAAAATAAAATATGAAAAGCTGTTGAATGCGACTACTATATACCTTCAAAGAAAACGTTCAATTATTCACCTCTAAAAGCGGAAGCCTCAATATTTCATTCGTATTATTTTTCTAACCTTAAAATATATTGCCTTTTAGTGACACCATCCCAATTTGTGTTTCACTATAGCGAAAAATTTTCATGCGGGATCTCACTTACTTTAGAGCTTTAAAATATAAACTTGATGAAATGATATAATCAGGGGATTCTTAACAGCGCCCGAGTGCGAAACTATTTGTTATTTTGTTCTCAAATTTTCGAATCATTTTCCTTAAAAAAGTTCTACGATTTTCCCGAATTTTTTCTAGGATAATTATGTAGAAGTGTACGATATTTTTAAATTTCGAGTCGTAATGTCGATTTTTTTAGACATTTGAAGTCTGACATCGTAATTTTTATAAAGATCTCCTAATGGCGATCTTTATAAAAATTATAATTAACGATCTTTGGCTGTCCTTATGGAAGTCTAACGATTATTCTTTGAACGTTCGCAGATCGAACTGACGACCCCCCTCCCCAAATCTGTAGAATGCGAGTTATAATTTGAATCAGTGTTCATTAATTTATTAAAATTGTGACCTTTATCAGCAAAAAGTGTAGACATAAAAAATACTGAATGATTAAAAGCTCAATACTAACGAAAGGTTAAATGGAAAATTCAAATAGATAAATAATGGTAAACCGTGGGGTCATTTATCACGCTATAAATCAAATGTTGGCAATCGTTTGTTCAGTTTTTTTAATCTAAAAATACATTAACTTGTGGTCCGCTTAAATGTGGAAATACAGAGTAGAGCTTAGCTCGAATAAAAGATTGATACTGGAGGTCCTCTATTGTGACTTTTATTTTTACATTAGAAAAGCCATTATGATGCAGTCTGAGGTGAAATGTTTTTTGAGTAATGAAGACAAATTGCTCGGTTTGTCGATCTCTAAGGAGATTGCTTTTATCTGTGACAGTAATACATATAGCATGATGTATTCGAAATAAGTCAATACAGAAGCGTTGCAATGCCCGGGGAAACTCAAAAAAAAATTCGAAACTAAACAGATGCAAGACAAAAGTTGAAACTTCCAAATTAAAATGGAAATTTCAAAAAAAAAAGAAGGAAATCAACAATCGCCAACGTCCTAACTGACTGCTGACTGATAACTGAAGTAGTTACTAACTGAATTAGCTGGCTTACGCATTTTTCAAATTGCATCATTCATTGCAAAAAGAATATTTACAAAATCACAAATTTTCGTCTAACAATTACGTTATCAGGTTCCATGGTGTAATGGTTAGCACTCTGGACTTTGAATCCAGCGATCCGAGTTCAAATCTCGGTGGAACCTTGAATTTTACATTTTATCAATTCTATTTTAACAAGATTTTTCATCGCCTAACAAAAATGGCACCTGTTTGCTGCAATTTATATTAAAATAGTCAAATTGTAGGTTCCATGGTGTAATGGTTAGCACTCTGGACTTTGAATCCAGCGATCCGAGTTCAAATCTCGGTGGAACCTTAACATTTATATTTTATCGATTCTATTTTGGAAAGATTTTTTATTATGTAACAAAAGGGCACCTATTTGCTGCAGTTGGTTTTAAAATCGTCAAATTGTAGGTTCCATGGTGTAATGGTTAGCACTCTGGACTTTGAATCCAGCGATCCGAGTTCAAATCTCGGTGGAACCTGACGGAATATTTTGCTAAAAATCGGTTTATAAATATATCTCATGAACGGCTTTCACATGCAAATGTATGTAAATTTAACAGATTCATAACATGAATTAGTTGTTCTTAAACGAGCGTCTTATTTATTATTCATGACGGAACATATCAAGATATTTTAACAAGTTTTTTTGAAGATAATGAAAATACATGAGAAATCAATAATCACGTAATTATATTGTGTTATTAATTTTCTTGTATTTATAGGGTGTCGTAAAACTCCCGAGACATAGAACGTTTTCTATTTTATTTGTCAAAATATTGTTAAATTATCTAAAATTAATAAGTACCAGAGGAAAGTAAAACGTCCTTTAATGTTGAAATTAGTATGGAACAGAGTTAATAATGCGTTTTATAGAATAAAATTTTGTGGAGATAAGAGAAATTCTCCCCAAAGAGTAAAAGTTTGGAGAAAAAGGCGAAATTCTGAACAAAAATTTTAAAAGTAAAAATCTTTACAAAGCGTAAACATTTTTATTAAATGCGATATTTTCAAAGACAAAAAAAAGTAAATTTTCAATTCCTATTTGATAAAATTTTTAAAATGTTCTAAATCACAAAAAATTCAAAATTTTGAGGAAACGGAGAAATCCACAGAACAGACGATAATTTTTAAGTCAAATATCTAAAAAAAATAAGAAGAAGTTTTGAATCGAATTTTTTTTTTTAAAATTAACAATTTTCACTACTATATTAATTTTCAATAAAATCTAAATTATCAGAAGTATCAATTTATAACAAAATTAAAATTTAGATTTTTTTGTGTGGAACGGAGTGGTCTTTAGTTATCTCCAAAAATTGAAATAGAAATCTTGTCCCCTGAAACCAAGAAAGATTAAAAAAGAGATATACTCAGCATCTCTCTGAAGATGATAGCTTGGCTACCGCAACATTTGTTGTGTTTTTTAATCCTTCTTGGTTTCAGGAACAAGATTTGTATTTAAATTTTTTTATTTTTAAAAAACAAAAATTTAAAAAAAATGGGTCAAAGATTTTTGAAAGGTCCAACATCTTTAGAATAAGGCGAAATTTTGAAAAAAAGCCGCAAATAAAAAAAAATGAAAATTTTGAAAACTGGAAATTAAATTTTAAATAAATGTCTAATTTAAAACAGTCAAAATTTTGAGAAACGGTTAAAATCGTGAAAAAGTCAATATTTTGAAAAATTGGAAATTTCAGAGTAAAAATTTTCAAAAAAAATTGTTTAAAAGTCGCGTTTTTCAAAATACTTTTAAAAAAGGCAATATTTTACCAAATGTTAAAATTTTCAAAAAATATAAAAGAGTCAAATTTTTGAAAAATGATTGAAATTTAAAGAAAAAAGTGAAAATTATGGAAAAAGTCGAAATTTTTAAAGTCCAGATATTGCAATAAAATAATAAAGCTCAGACTAGGCAAAATGCTCCCCCAAAAAGTAAAAATTTCGAGTAAAAAACAAAATTCTGAAAAAAATCGTACATTTCAAAAAAACAAGGGAAAATTTTGAAGTGTCAAAATTTTGAAAGATTCGAAGTTTTAAAAGTAAAAATGTTCACAAAACGTAAGCATCTATTTAATGAAGACGATATTTAAGAAAATCGATTTTTTTAAATCGCTATTTTGATCAAATTTTCAAAATACTCGAAATTCGCAAAAACTCAAAATTTTGTGGAAAAAGCGAAATCCTGAAAAAATACGATATTTTCAAAAAAAGTCAAATATCTGAAAAAAGTAAAAAGAAATTGAGTCGAAATTTTTGAAAAAGTAAAAAATTTTCAAAAATGTATAAAACAAAACTTGATAAATAAAAATTTCGAGGAAAAATAAAAATTAAAAAAAAGTGGGTCAAGGATTTTTGAAAGGACGAACACTTTTAGAATGGTCATAATTATTAAACTATTAAAACGCAACAAAATTTAAAAATTCCACAAGGTTTTGATAAATATTTGCTAACAAAACCTTGAGAAAATGTTTAAATTTCGTTGCGTTTTTATCGTTAATAAAGTTTAATTGTTATGACAATATGTATCGAAGTACGAGTTGGAAATGTCAACTTTTAGAATGAGCCAAAATTTAAAAAAAAATCTGAAATTTAAAAAAATGAAAATTTTGGAAGCTGGAAACTTGAAAATTCAGTTTTTGAAAAATTCGAAATTTTTGGAAAATACCAGTAAAAATATGCAAGAAGAATGCAATCTAGACTACAAATTCATGCAGCCCTCCAGGCCTGTATAGTGGTGAATCATAGGTAGCTAACTACCAACAGTTGAAACACTGCCACCTAGCGAAGCGGTTTCTCTCTAGGAGAGTTCCCAGAAAACAAGGATTCTATAATGGCACAGACCAATACAATAGGTTAGAACATTTATTAGATTCGAAGTTTGGAAACCAAATACCGGTTTTGATCTTATTAGATCTCGCCAGTTTGGTATATCCAACTCGAATGCTAACAAATATTCCGACAAATAAGTACTAAAACATTCACAGGCGTCAAGCGAGTGACTTTTAGTACTACCACCTATTGGTCCATAGAGAAACTATGGCCATCGCCAACAATGCAACAATGCAAGAAGAATGCAACCTAGACTACAAATTCATGCAGCTCTTCAGGCCTGTATAGTGAATCATAGGTAGCTGAACTACCAACAATTGCCATAGTTTCTCTATGGACCAAAAGGTGGTAGTACTAAGAGTCATTCGCTTGACGCCTGTGAATGTTTTAGTACTTACTTGTCAGAACATTTGTTAGCATTAGCATTAGGATGAGGAGTTTCTAATAAGTGGAAATTTTAAAATATCCAAGTCAAAATTTTCAAAAAAAAAATAGAAATTAAAAATATCGAAATTTTTAAAAAATCAGATTATTTTCACCAAGGATATAAAAAAATAGAATACAAATGACTGGTTAGAACGCGTCTTAATTTTTTTTTAAAGAAGATGTAATTGTACACTAGAAATTTTCAGGATTTGTTTGGGATTTTTTGAGCTTGAAAGGTTTCAGTCAATATCCTTAGTAAACGTATACATATTAATTTGCAAAGTTGTGTCGATTTTTAGCATAGACTGTACGCATGGATACAATAATACAAATCTCCAAGGCGTTTGCAGCAGATTTTCCGAGTTGACAACACTGCATTACTTATTCGATGGATTTCCGCTTAGATAATGAAGCCAAAGACATCTAGACAGTGAACTCTATTGAAAAACAAATCTTGCTCCCTGCAACCAGAAAGATTAACCAAGAAAGATTAAAAAACACAACAAATGATACCTCTCTGAAGATGACAGCTTGGCTATCGAAACGCATTAGAGTTGTGTTTTTTAATCTTTTCTTGGTTTCAGGGGCAAGATTTTTTTTTTCAATTTTTGAAGGTAACCAAGGACCAGTCCGTTTCATCAAAAAAAAGTGAACTCTATGAGAGTTCACTGCATCTAGAAGAAGTAGTAAGCCGACTGTGTTGCCATTTCGTTAACACACGCAAAAAAGCATGATTTTGCAATAAAATAAAAACAATCAAAATAAACGAAATTCCCCCCAAAAACTAAAAATTTTGAGAAAAGGACAGACTTCTGAAGAAAAGTCAAAATTTTCCTAAAAAATACAGTCTTAAAAGGTGTCAAAATTTTGAAAGATTCAAGGTTTCAAAATTAAAAATTTTCATAAAGCGTAGAAAGTAGAAATTAAAAATATCGAAATTTTCAAAAAAATGTCGGATTCTTCAAATAAGTAGAAATTTTGAAAAAGAGTCGAAATTCTCAAGAAAATTTAAAATATTTAGGAAGTGATCGAGAACTTCAAAGATAAATTAACACTCTGGAAAAAATCGAAAGTTTGAAACAGTCAATTTTCCAAAAAAAGTTCAAATTTCGAAATTAATATTTTCAACAACAAAAATCAGATTTTAAAAAATGCTTATATTTTGAAAAAAAGTCGAAATAATCACAAAATTTTCCAGAAGCTCGCATTCCTTAAAAAAATTCATAAGTTTCAAAGGCACAGTTTCGAGAAAATGTCGAAATTCTAAAAAAAATGAGATTTGCAAATGAAGGTCGAAATTTTTAAAAAAGCCAGAATTATAAATTAGAGTCAAAATTTTCAAAACGAGTTAAAATTTTCATATTCCCACGTATTTTCTCACATCGTCAAGATGAGAATTAAAAATCCGCATAAAAATAAATCCCAACAATTGTGTGAAAAACAATTTCGCTTTTTAAAAACACAATTGATCGATTTTCGACCACAAGCGATGCTAGTTATTAAAATTAATTAACAAGTGTGATTAGCATTTGTGATCTGATAATTAGAGAGTTATACAGGATGATTTTAAATATCGCCATCCATCTACATGGCAAAGAGCAGCAAGTTTTCGTACAAAAGGGTTTCTTAATTGCACTCAACTATAAATCACGGTGGTTGCCTAATGAAATTACCCTAATGATGTTCCAAAACGTAACTTTGTAAAAGTTTTCGTTCGGCGGTTCAGCGGAATTATAATTAGAAGTTTCGTAAGCGTATAATTATCAATCACAGCGTTTGTCGCGCTTAGGTATGCACATTTGTGCTACACTGCAAGTGTTAATGTCCTTAACTAGAAAATTTGCAAAACATTCTTGCACCAAATTAGATTGGGGAAGTGAAACTAAGCCATGAAGGTTTAATAACAGCTTTGTTCACAATTTGACAAATTTTTTTCCCATTGGGGTAGCTCACTGCTTTTCTTAGTGTGCCAGCCAGAGGTTACAACGTTACTACCAGCGATCAGAAATTATCATGCTTCTTTGCGCGCGTTAAGTAACAGCAACAAAGTCGTACTACTTCCACAAAATAAATAAATGTTGTGCTACTATTCCTTCTAGTCCAGATGCAGTAAATTATTCACTTCTGTCTAGATGTCTTTGGCTTCATTATCTAAGTAGAAATCCGTCGAATAAGCGGTGCAGTGTTGTCGACTTAGAAAATCTACTACAAAACGGCGTCGAGATTTGTATTATTGTATCCACGCGTACAGTCTATGCTAAAAATCGACACAACTTTACAAATAATGTGTAAACATTTACCAATTTGACTGAAGCTCAAAGGATCCCAAACAAATCCTGAAAATTTCTGTACCTAGTGAATAATGACAATTCTTGATCAAAAAATTTAAAATGCGTTCTTACCAATCATTTGGGTTCTATTTTTTATATCTATCTTACTGAAAATAATTCAAATGAAACAAGGGCCAGAATGGAAAGCTTAATTTGGTATTTTAATGCCCCAAAGCGATACATATAAAGGCTTTATCGAAATATGCAAGTTTTTCAGGAACATTTTATATGCATGGAAACTAAGTAAGTATGCGTGTTCAAAGCCAGGAAGTTTGGCCGTCCCTCAATGAAATATTCAGTAAAACGTTTTAGGTGAAGTAAAAAAGACCCCAATTTTACATGCGATATATCAGAAACTCACTAGCTCAAATGCTGCGTTCGAGATGTGTTTCGGTATAACAGCAAGATGGGTAGTAACAATATGATTTACTTAAATAAATAATAAAGTATAAATGCCACTCTTTTTGCCGAAATGTATAATTTTAAACTTCGTCCTTTTTTTAAACTCTTCGGTTTAAATTTGAAAAATACTCGTTTTCAAAATACCATCTTTAAATTCCACATTTTAAACGGCAGATTCTTTGAAAAAATCTGAAATTTTCAAGGGGAATTTTTCAAAAAGTCGAATTCACAAAAATTTTAAAATTCGAGAAATAGTCAAGATTCTAAAAAAAGTTAGAAATTTTCAAAAGGCTGAAACTTTTGAAAAAAGATCGAGAATTTTGAAAAAAAGATCGAGGATTTTGAAAAAAGATTTTAAAAACCTCAAAGTTTTTAAAAAAGGTCCGAACTTGGCAAAAATATCGTAACTTTGAAAATATTCAAAACTTCGACGAAAAGTTGAAATTTTGATGATAAAGGGTTTTTTCAAAAAAATACATTTCTGAAAAAAGATCGAAAATTTCAAAAAGTTGAAGTCTTGAAAAAATCCAACTTTTTAAAAAGGTCAAAATGTTCAAAAAAAAGGGAAATTTTTCAAAAAAGACTAATATATACATAAGAGTATAAACTGCAAGAAAAAGCTAAATTTTTGAATAAAAAAACGAAATTTTCAAAAAAAAAGTCAACACGTTGAAACGTAGGCAAAATTTTAAACAAAGGTAGAAATTTTCAACAAAAAATGAAAATTTAAAAAGGAAGTTTTCAATAAAAATATTTCAGAATAATTAAATTTCCAAAAGTAAAGAAATTTTGAAAGAGTCAAGATTTTGAGAAGAGGTTGAAATTTTACGCCAAAATTTACAAATAATTCGAAATTCTTAAAAAAGTAGAAATTTCGAATATTTCGAAAATAAAGATAAACTAAAATGTTTCAAAAAAGTACAAACTAAAACCAAAGTCCACATTTCTAGAAAAAAAAATGGAAAAAAAGATCAAATTGCGAAAAAGTTAAAATTTTCAAAAGAAGTCAATTTTTTGAAGAATCTGGATATTTTGAAAGAAATCGAAAAGTTTGAAATTCGAAACTTTCAGAATAAGTCGACATATTTAAAAAACTGAAAATTTTGCTTAAAAGTCGAAAAAACATCGAACAGTGGGGTTTTTCCAAAAAGTCATTTTCAGAAAGTCCTAATCTTGGGAAAATGTCGAAATCTTAAAAAAAGTCGAAATTTGAAGAGTCGGAATTTCAAAAATTATCCATATTTTAGAAAATCGAAATATTCAAAAACTTTCAATTTTTACACATAATTAAAATTTTTCAAAGTCAAATTTCCAAAAGTAAGATTTACAAAACATCCGAAAATTCGAGTAAAAATTCTAAAAGAAGGTAAAGATTTTCAATAAGACGAGAAATTTTTAAAAAAGTCAAAATTTTCATGATGAATGGAAAATCTCAAAAATGATCAGATATTTAAAAAAATCAAAATTTTGAAAAAAAACCACCTTTTCAAAAGGATCAAAATGTTCAAAAAAGTGGAATAATTTAAATACGAGTCAAATTTATACGTAAGAACCGAAACTGCGAGAAAAATCGAAGTTTTCGAAAAAAAATCGAATTTCTCAAAAAAAATCAGAATTTTGAGAAGCAGTTAAAATTTTAAACAAAAGTTGAAATGTTCAATAAAAAATTAAATTTCAAATTTATACATAAGAATAAAGATTACGAAAAAAATCGACGTTTATGGAAAAAAAATCAAAATTTAAAAAAAAAAAGTCAAAACTTTGAAAAGTAGTTAAAATTATAAGCAAAGGTCGAAATTTTCAACAAAAAATATTTCAGAGTAATTAAATTGACAACAAAAGAAAGTTTTGAGAGTCAACATTTTGAGAAGAGAACGAAATTTGGTGTCAAAGTTTTCAAATAATTCAAAATTTCCAAAAAAATTCAAAACTTTGAATAATCCCAAAATTAAAAAAACTAAAATGTTTCAAAAAAAATTCACATTAAACCAAAGGTCAACATTTCTACAAAAAATTTGAAAAAAGATCGAATTGCGAAAGAGTGGAAATTTTCAAAAGACGTCAAGTTTTGGAGAATCCGGATATTTTTAAAAAAGTTGGAAAATTCGAAGTTTTGAATCTCGGGTTTTTTGAATTTTTCGACTTATTTTAAAAGGTCAAAACTTTCAAAATAAGTCGAATTATTCAAAAAACTCGAAATTTTGATTAAAAATTGGAAAAATCGAAAAGTCAGGTTTTTCAAAAATATCATTTAAAGGAATTTTTAATCTTGGGAAAAAATCGAACTCTTAAAAAAGTTGCAATTAAAAACAAATTTCAGAAAAAATCAATATTTTTAAAAATCGAAATTTTCAAGAAGATTCAATTTTTAAAAAAGAATTGAAATTTTTAAAAAGTCAAATTCGAAACTTTCAAAAATCCAGGTCACATGTCATTTGCAGAAAGTCCTAATGGGAAAAAATCGAAATCCTAAAAAAGTCAGAGTTTAAAAAAAATCAATATTTTCAAAAGTTTAACTATTCAAAAAGTACCAAATTTTGAAAATAATTGAAATTATTAAAGTGAAATTTTAAAAAAGTCAGATTTACAAAAAGTCGACTTTACAAAAATTTGAAAAGAAATATCGAAAATTCAGGTTTTCAAAAATGTATTTACAGAAAGTCCTAATATTAGGAAAAAATCGAAATCCTAAAAAGTCGGAATTACAAAAAATCAAAATTTTCAAAAAAATTAATATTTTCAAGTCAAAATTTTAAAAAAGTAGCAATTTTTAAAAATAATTGAAATTTTTAAAAAGTGAAATTCGAACCTTCAAATTAAATCGCAACATTCAAAAAACTCGAAATTTCGATTAAAAATCGAAATCAGATTTTTCAAAAATGTCATTCGCAGAACGTCTTAATCTTGGGAAAAAATCGAAATCTTAAAAAATTCGGAATTTAAAAAAAATCAAAAAATTTCAAAAAATCAATATTTTCAAAAGTCGAAACTTTCAAAATTCCAATTTTTGAAAATAGCTAAGATTTTTAAAAAGTCGAATTTTAAAAAAGTGAGATTTATAAAATACTCGAAAATTTGAGTTAAAATTTAAAAAACAAGGATAGATTTTCAATAAGAAGGGGAATTTTAAAAAACGTCAAAATGTTCAAAATAAATCAAAAATTTTAAAAAGTTGACATTTTACAAAAATTTCAAAGCTTTGACATAGCATCAATATATTTATTAAAAATTAAGGTTTGAAATGGAGTACAAATTGTCAAAAGAGCTGAAATTTTCAAAAAAAAATTGTAATAGACAAAAAAGCCGAAGATTTAAAACAGTAATAATTTTCAAAAAAGTAAAATACAAAACTTGTTCCCTGAAACCAAGAAAGAATAAAAAATACAACAGATGTTGCTTTAGCGCGTTTGGACAGTCAAACTGTCATCTTCAAAGAGATACTGCTTTGTTGTGTTTTCTAATCTTTGTTAGTTTCAGGGGACAAGATTTGTATTTCAATTTTTGAAGATAACAAAGGACCAGTCCCACCAAAATTCAAAAAAGTGATAATTTTGAAAAAAAAAAACAAAAAATTCGATAAGGCGGGAACTTTAATTTAGAAAAATCACGTTCACTAGAAACCAAACCCGCGAACGAGATTAGCAAATATGCATAATAAATACCTTCAGCATCCATGTCCTAGACGTGATCAACCGGAGATCCTCGCATATCCGCCGATGTAACGGTTACATAACATTGTAAAGGGCGATCATCACCGGTTTCAGTCCGCCTGCCGGGTAGGTAGTACACAAGGCACGTGACGCCCACCAGAAACAGGAAGAACACAAACACAATGTCGAACATTATGAGAGAATTCCACGTCAACAGGCGCATCACAAAGTCTGCCAGGATTCCTCGGCATTCACCCCCAGCATTACCGTTAATTCACCTTCACATGCACTTTTAGTCTATTTTATTTCACTTATAAAATCACTCTGAGTTTTACTCGAAAGCCATAGCCACAGCTAAAGCCGTTAGATGGTTAGTAAAAATCCTACTTTTATAAACCCTTACGTCAGTGAGGCATTATGGGGAAATTGCGGTACGACCCCCTCTGTACCCCTCTGGGTAAATTCTGTTTGTGTGCAAAGTCTATTAAAATTACAGCTAATAAATAACTTTAGAACATGTTTCGGAAGTTAAATTATTTTATTTATTTAACAAATTTACGGCAGCAATACTATTCACAAAATCCGGTCGCGGATAAATAACTTCTAACCTTTTTGGTCAATGTTTATAAAATTGAAGTTCCAATTAGCAAGGAAGTTCCCAGTAGCAATCAAATCTGTTTTCGGCTGTCTATGATATCATTTGGTTGAGCACTAACGATTAACAGAAAATCATTTTCTGATATTTTTATTTTAACATGTCCACTTCCATTTTAGACTTACTAGTTTTATGAAAATTTCAAATTTTCTATGATTTTCTTGATCTCTAAATTTTTTTTGTTACGTTGTACGAAGTATCGTTACTTTCGAAATGGTATACCACTTTATTTAATTTTTATTCAAAATGCGAGAAAACTTCAACTGACGTTACTTATTCGATTCGGGTTCGTCCGTCACGTCGAAAAGAAACTTAAAACTTCAAAGTGTTTCATAACATGTTTTACTGCGAAATAGCTACTAAAATAAAATAGCTGTCGATCCGCTTTGAGATAACGTGTAAAATAATTGAATTTCAACTCAATTTGTACCCGAAACATGGAAGGCTGTTTCATTTTACTACACTATACAGGTTGATGGTATCGATTCCAGAATGCATTTCGAATTTTCCCCTTTTTTTTGTTACGTAAAGTATACTTTCGAGCACGCCACCATCAATCGTTTGTCAATATTAGGTTCGCCTGCCATAATTTATCAAATACGTCAATGTCTTATTATAATTAGGAAAATGATTTTTCTGCAACCATAACTCACCCCTTGTAAGAAAGAAAAATTATAAGTTCTACTAAATTGATGCTTCAATTTTGAAATAAACGGGCAACAACTTTAGAAGTTTCTAAGTTAAATTTTCTGTGTAATGTGCCATGATAGAAAAATTCATAAGCAAATTATCTGTATAAACCATTAGATTTTTCATCGATTTATATTCCAAAAGTGACGCATTTTCCATAGAAATTTTTATACATTATTTCACCCCCTTAGAGGTTGACTTTCGAAAGATGCTGATATAAGCAGAAGCCTCTAATTTCAAAAATGACGAACCTCCATTCCATATTTGACACCCTCTGGGGATGTATTTTCAAAAATTCTTTTAGTGCTCACCTGAGTTATATAAATTTTTATTCAAAGTTTCGTAAGTTTTTTATTAAATTCGGTGGTTACCTGATGGAATTTAGCATTCTTCTAAAAAATTCCGAGTTTCAAAATTTATTTTATAAACTTGCAAATTTACTTTTTTGAAAATTTCGACTATTTCCGTTTGGTTAAGTTTCGATTTTGGTCTTTAGATCTTTTTTTCCTAATTTAGAAACATGAAGATATTTTATTGCAATGAGCTGTTTTAACTGTTACATTATTCAACTTAATAATTTCATTTACTTTCAAATATTTATGTGCTGAACACTCCCTAAAGACTGAGATTTCCCAGGGCGTTTCCCAGACTTTTTTTGTCACGGTCCTGTTATTTTTATGCTTCCTCTTCGTGACTCACTAAAACACCTCTACTAAAACTTCGTTTTCTTTCTCAAAATTTCGATCACCTTTTGAGGTTACAAGTCAAAATTTCTACTTTGATTCGAAAATTTTGCTTTGAAATCTTCGAGTTGAAGTTTCAAAGTTTCTCTTAAAACTGGATTTTTTCACCATGCTGAGCTTTTCTTCAAATAACGAGCACATTTAATTCTTTATATTTTTCTAAAATGTTTGAAAATAGAGACGTTTTTCTCAAAATTTCAGTGGGAATTGTGCCATTTTGAAATTCAAAATAAAAAGTTAAAGAAAAAACGTAGAATATTCTAATATCATATCTTAAAAATTTTGAAAATAAGATCAAATTTTTGAAAGGAAACATGAAATGTAAAGCTTTTCAAAAAAAATTCCTAATTTAAACTTCCAAGTTTTGATGTTTAACCTAAATTTTTATTTTTTTTTCCTTCGTTCTTGTCCAAAGATTTCAATTTTTGAAATCGTATGTTTTTTTTCAAATTGGTGTTAATTGAAGTTAGAAATTTCATTATATTTTTTTTATTTTCTTTTCACACAAACGTTTAATTTAGTTTTAAATTCCAGTCTAAACTCAACTTACTTTTTACAAAGTTTTAATTAAAACTAGAATTTTTTTAAACCTAACATCCTGATTTTAAAATAGGAATTTGACCTTTTCTCCTGAAATTTAGAAATCAGTAATTATAATCTGGTTACTTTTTTGAATGTTACAAAATTTCTGTGAACAATTTTATTTTAATTAAAAAAGTCGACTTATAGTTAAAAATGGAAATTTAATACGAGCTTAAACGTGGAATTTTAACTTTTTTATTGTGAGTCCAATATTCCAATTCCTATTAATATTTAAAAAAGAACCTTCGCTAGCAGCAAATCCTGCAAAGACGGAAATGGTCCTTTTCACAGATAAAAGGAAATTAGCGCGACTAAAATTTCCCACACTCATGGGAACCCAACTCGGTTTGTCAAATCGAGTGAAATACCTTGGTATTGAACTTGACAGCAAACTGAGCTGGAAGTACCACATTGAAAATAAATTAAACAAAGCTTACAAGATCTTCTGGCAATGCCGTGGGGCCATCGGGAGGTCTTGGGGGTTATCCCCTAAGATGACCTTTTGGCTATACACGGCAGTCATCAGACCAATTGTAAGCTACGGAGTTATAGTTTGGTGGCCAAAGACAAAGTGCACTACTATAAAACAAAAGCTAAATGACATCCAGAGACTAGAGTGTCTGGCAGTGATACGAGCAATGAAATCCACTTCAACAGCAGCAATGGAGACGATCTTGTGCCTGCCACCTCTCGATATATTTCTTGAGGGGGCGGCACAGGCTTCTGCTCCCCGTTTGCGAGCAGGAGGAATGTGGAATATGGTAGGTAAAATGGTGGGTCACCGGCGCATAATGGAGGAGGCGCTCCAAAAGGTACCTATTCTGGATGCGCCGATGGACCATCTACCGGTGAAATATAACTTCACAAAATCCTACCGTATTAAAATGGATGAAGTACAAGCAGGGATACCAGACGTAAGTATATACACGGATGGATCGAAAACAAATACGGGCACTGGAACAGGAATCTTCTCGGAAGACCTGAACCTAAATGTAAGTATTAAGCTAGATAAATACTCAACAATCTTTCAAGCGAAGATGTTGGGAATTTTATATAGCGCCGAACAACTGACGCAACTGAACATTACAGGAAAATACATCCAAATAAAGACGGACAGCCAGGCAGCCCTTAAGGCCCTGAGGAAGGTGAAAATAGGCTCAGTGCTGGTATGGAATTGCCACCTAGCTCTAGAACGTCTATCACAAGAGAATGCAATTGATCTAATATGGATCAAAGGACATTCTGGAAAAGAGGGAAACGAACGCGCTGAAAAACTGGCGAGGAAGGGTTCGGAGGGACAATTCGTTGGACCAGAACCAACCCTTCCCCTGGCAAGATCAACCGTAAGATCCCTACTTAACGAAGAAATTTATCGTAAACACAAAGCCATATAGCCATCAATAACAACATGCCGACAAACTCACGCATTCATTAGAATGCCGTGCAGGGAAAGGGCAAAACTATGCCTACAACTCTCAAGGAATAATCTCAAGAAACTTGTAGGGATATGGACAGGTCACTGTCGATTAAACAAACACCTCCACAGAATTTGAATTATAAACGACTTGAGCTCCAGAGGGTGTTTAGAAGAAGATGAGAGTGTCGAGCACGTGATGTGTCACTGCCCGTCACTAGCATCAATCAGAGGATCCACGCTGGGGGACTTCTGGCCTAGTGTGGCCAGTTTGAGAGAGGCGCATCCAAGGGACGTTCTTCAGTTTCTCAACAAGGTTGGGTGGCTGAATGAATGACCAAGGACACCTCAATCACGGGGATAGCACAATGGGCCCGGAAAGGGTGGCCTAAGTGCTGGCCTAAACTTTAGGCAACCCACAACGAATCCAGAATCCAGAGAATACTTAAAAAAATCTTCCGAGAAAAATCAAAATATTACAAAGAAGCCAAAAGTCAAAATTAGTCAAAATTTCAAGAAAAAGTCTAAATTTTGGGAGTCGAAATATACAAAGATAAGTAAAAATTTCGAGGAAAGGTCGAGAAATGTTAAAAAAGTGGATATTTTAAAATGTTGAACTTTTCAAAAAACATTTTCCATAGGAAAAGCAGTTTTGAAAAAAAATCAAAATTTGCAGAAAGAAAGATTTGAAAAAAAGTGAGTTTTGCAAAAAACTTAGTCCTTAAAGGTTTATTCTAAAGAGATTTTCGAGAAAAAAAGTTCAAGACTTTGAAAGGGATCAAAATTTTAAAAAAGGTTGAAATTTTTACAAGGAAAATGTTAATAGACAAAACCTTCAAAACAGATTCCTGAGAAAAATCAAAATATTACAAAGAAGTCAAAAGTCAAAATTAAGTCAAAATTTCAAGAAAAAGTCCAAATTTGGGAGTCGAAATTTACAGATACGTAAAAATTTTGGGGAAAGGTCGAGAAATGTTGAAAAAGTGGATATTTTAAAATTTCGAACTTTTCAAAAAACATTTTCCATGGGAAAAGGAATTTTGAAAAAAGGTCAAAATTTGCAGAAAGACAGATTCTTAAAAAAGTGAGGGCAAAACTATGCCTACAACTCTCAAGGAATAATCTCAAGAAACTTGTAGGGATATGGACAGGTCACTGTCGATTAAACAAACACCTCCACAGAATTTGAATTATAAACGACTTGAGCTCCAGAGGGTGTTTAGAAGAAGATGAGAGTGTCGAGCACGTGATGTGTCACTGCCCGTCACTAGCATCAATCAGAGGATCCACGCTGGGGGACTTCTGGCCTAGTGTGGCCAGTTTGAGAGAGGCGCATCCAAGGGACGTTCTTCAGTTTCTCAACAAGGTTGGGTGGCTGAATGAATGACCAAGGACACCTCAATCACGGGGATAGCACAATGGGCCCGGAAAGGGTGGCCTAAGTGCTGGCCTAAACTTTAGGCAACCCACAACGAATCCAGAATCCAGAGAATACTTAAAAAAATCTTCAATGTGGGTTTAAACCAGCAATTATGAGAAAAATATCAAATTTTGAATTTTTTAGAAAACGATACTTTTTAAAAGATAAAATTTCGAAAACAAAAGTGGAAATTCTCAATATAAATCATAAAGTCGGAATTTTGATTAAAAAAAATCAAAATTTTTAAAATTAGTTAAAATTTTGAAAAAAACTAGAAATTTTGAAATAAACTAGAAATTTTGAAAAAATTTTAAATTAAAAAAAATAGAAATTTTGAAAATAAAACTAGATATTTTGAAATGCAGAAATTTTCAAAAAGTTGTAATTTTCAGAAAAATGCAATATAAAAAACTAAAACTCTGAAAAACTTAAAAAAAACCGAAATTTCCAAAGAAAAATTAATAATTTACAAAAAAGTCGAAATTAAAAAAGTTGAATTTTTTAAAACCAAAATTGCAATAAGTAAATTTGGGCAAAACAAAAATCTCAATCTAAAAAGTCAAAAAGTCAAAATTTTCACACTAAATTTGCAAAAAACTCAGTATCTCTCTGAAGATGATAACTTGGCTACCGAAACGGGTTAGACGAATCTTTTGTGCTTTTTAATCTTTCTTGGTTTCAGGAGACAAGATCTGTATTTCGATTTTTTAAAACTCATAATATTGAAAAAAAGTCGAAATTTTAAAAAAGATTAAAATTCGAAAGAAAAACTGAAAATCTTGAAATGTAGATCCCTTAAATTTACAAAAAAATTCGAAATTTCGAGAAAAAAAACTGAAATCATATTTAGAGAAAAAGTCGAAATGTTGAAAGAAATGACAAATTGAAAAAGGTGGAAATTTTAAAATTTCGAACTTTTTAATAAGTCGATATTTATAAAAGTGACAAAATTTTGATAAAAATACGAAAATATGGAGTTTTTACAAAAAAAGTCAAATTTTAGAAAGAGCGATTTTGAAATGTCAAAATTTGCAAAAAGTAAAAATTTTCAAAAAGTCGAAATCGATCAAAATAAAGTCCTAATTTTCATAAAAACTAGATTCTTCAGAAAAGAGTAAAAATAATGTTAGAAAGTCACCATTTCGAGAAAAATAAAAATTATTAAAAAAAAGTCCACTTTTTAAAAGAAATCGAAATTTTTATTAAAAAAATTCAAATAGTTTTCAAAAGTAACAAAAAAGTCGAAACTTCAATACAAAGTACTGCAAATTTTAGAAAAGAAGTCGAATATTTAAAAAAGGTAAAAAATTCGAAAAAAACATTTTGAGTCGAAAGTGGAAATTTTGAAATGTCGAATTTTTTGGTAAATCGATATTTATAAAAGGGACAAAATTTTGATAAAAATGCGAAAATATAAATTTTTTACCAAAAAAATCAAATTTTATAAATAGAATGTTTAAAATGTCAAAATTTTCAAAAAATAAAAATTTTCAAAAAATCTAAATCGTAAAAAATAAAGTCGTAGTTTTCATAAAAACTAAATTCTTTAGAAAAGAGTAAAAATAGTGTTAGAAAGTCATCATTTCGAGAAAAAGAAGAATTAGTTTTAAAAAAAGTCCACCTTCTGAAAAATGTCAAAATTTTTATTAAAAAAATAAAAAAGTTTTCAAAAGTAACAAAAAAGTTGAAATTTCAAGACAAAATACTGCAAGTTTTAGAAAATAACTGGAATTTTTTAAAAATAAGGCAAAAACGTCCCGAAAAATTCAACATTTTAAGTCGAAATTTGCTAAATAAATAGAATAAATAAACCCTGTCGGAAAAACACGAAATTTTGAAGATGGAAAATTTCAAAATAAGTCATAAAGCGAACCATAAAAGTATAGAAAGTCCAAAATTGGACAAAGTAAATTTCGAGAAAGCCAAAAATGTACAAGAAAAGTGAAATTTTTTCGTGTAAATCTGCAAATACCTGACAATTTTGAAAAAAAATCGAAATTTTGATAAAAATGAAAACTTTAAAAACCTGAATATTTTGAAATATGAATTTGGTTAAAGCTAAATTAGAAAAAAAATCGAAATTTCCAGTAAAAATAGAAAAATTGAATTCAAAATTTTGAGAAAAAGTCGAAATGTTGATAAAAATGGGAACTTGAAAAAAGTCGATATTTACAAAAATACAAACATTGATAAAAATGCGAAAATCTGAAATCAAAATTTTTACAAAAAAGCCAAAAATTTAGAAATAATAGAACCTTTGAAATGTTGAAAATTTCAAACAGTAACAATTTTCAAAAAGTCAAAATTTTCAAAAATTAAAATGTAATTTTCATAGAAATTGAATTCTTCAGATAAGAATAAAAATAATGTCAAACAATTATTTCGAGAAAAATAAGAATTATTTAGAAAAAGTCCACCTTTTGAAAAAAGTGGAAATTTCGCAAAAACCTAATCCTTGAAGGTAAATTCTAAAGAGATTATCAAGAAAAAAAATATTCAGGGAATCGAAATTTTAAAAAAGATTGAAATTTCTACAAGCAAAAATGTGATGGTCAAAGTCTTCAAAACAGATTTCTGAGAAACATCAAAATATTACAAAAGAAACCAAAAGTCATAATTAAGTCAAGAAAAAATCAAAATTGTGGAAGTCAAAATTTACAAAGATAAGTGAAAATTTCGAGGAAAGGTAGAAATGTTGAAAAAAATGGATATTTTAAAATGTCGAGCTTTTCAAAAAACATTTTCCATAGGAAAAAGAAATTTGAAAAAAGATGAAAATTTGCGCAAAGAAGAATATGAAAAAAGTTAGTTCTGCAAAAGACTTAAAATCCCTAAAGGTTTCTAAATCTTTAAAGAGATTTTTAAGCAAAAAAAATTAATAATTTGAAAAGGATTCGAAATTTTAAAAAAGGTTGAAATTTCTATAAGGTAAAATGTGAAATTTACAAAGATACGTAAAAATTTCGAGGAAAGGTCGGGAAATGTTGAAAAAGTGGATACTTTAAAATGTCGAACTTTTCAAAAAACATTTTCCATAGGAAAAGGAATTTTGAAAAAAGATCAAAATTTGCAGAAAGACAGATTTTTTAAAAAGTGAGTTTTGCAAAAAACTTAATCCTTAAAGGTCTTAACTCTAGATCTTCAAAAAAAAAATCAATACTTTGAAAAGGGATCGAAATTTCAATAAAGGTTGAAATTTCCAAGGAAATATGTTTATAAGACAAAATCTTCAAAACAGATTTCCGAGAAAAATCAAAATATTACAAAGAAGCCAAAAGTCAAAATTAGTCAAAATTTCAAGAAAAAGTCTAAATTTTGGGAGTCGCAATATACAAAGATAAGTAAAAATTTCGAAGAAAGGTCGAGAAATGTTAAAAAAGTGGATATTTTAAAATGTTGAACTTTTCAAAAAACATTTTCCATAGGAAAAGCAGTTTTGAAAAAAAATCAAAATTTGCAGAAAGAAAGATTTGAAAAAAAGTGAGTTTTACAAAAAACTTAATCCTTAAAGGTTTATTCTAAAGAGATTTTCGAGAAAAAAAGTTCAAGACTTTGAAAGGGATCGAAATTTTAAAAAAGGTTGAAATTTTTACAAGGAAAATGTTAATAGACAAAACCTTCAAAACAGATTCCTGAGAAAAATCAAAATATTACAAAGAAGTCAAAAGTCAAAATTAAGTCAAAATTTCAAGAAAAAGTCGAAATTTGGGAGTCGAAATTTGGGAGTCGAAATTTACAGATACGTAAAAATGTTGAGGAAAGGTCGAGAAATGTTGAAAAGTGGATATTTTAAAATGTCGAACTTTTCAAAATACATTTTCCATGGGAAAAGGAATTTTGAAAAAAGGTCAAAATTTGCAGAAAGACAGATTCTTAAAAAAGTGAGTTTTGCAAAAAACTTAATCATTAAAAGTCTCTAAAGGTCTCCAATTCTCTAGATTTAAAAAAAAAAATCCATACTTTGCAAAGGGATCGAAATTTTAATAAAGGTTGAAATTTCCAAGGAAAAATGTTAATAAACAAAATCTTTTAAACAGATTTTTGAGAAAAAACAAAATATTACAAAAACGCAAAAAGTCAAAATTAGTCAAAATTTCAAGAAAAAGTTGAAATTTTGGGATTTGAAATTTACAGACAATTAAAAATTTCGAAGAAAGGTCGAAATATTGAAAAAAGTGGATATTTTAAAATGTCGAACTTTTCAAAAAAAAACGTCAAAATTCCCAAAATAGGTCAAAATTTTCAATAAAACTCGAATTCTACAAAAAAGTGGAAATTTTCAAAAGGTCAATAAAACGAATTCTACAAAAAGTTGGGAACTTTCAAAAAGAAAATGAATCTCGAATTCTGCAAAAAAAGTGGGAATTTTCGAAAAGTCAACATTTTGAAATAATTCTAATCAAAGTCAGTATTTTAAATAGTTGAAGCGGTTCGGGCGCAAGTGGTCCGGCACACTTACGATTGCCCATGATCTCGACTGAGGAATTAGATACATAATTACCATTAGATCTTAGCGGAAAAACTGATCAAATTTTTTAGTTTGTTAAATTGACAGATAATTTTGTTTTCTCTTAAAGTTAATTTGTGGTTTTATTAAAAAATCACAAGTAAGATACCGATAGAGAGTCTCATCGATCAAACATACTCTATTTTATAAATTAGTTTGTATAAACCTAATAAAACTAACTTTATCGGCATGTGTATAGCTTTAAAGTGTTCGTGCGGGTTACAGAATGATACTTTGCTCAAATTCGTTGACAGGATCATGTGTCTATTTAACTGCTTACCAAGTCTCCAGCTTTAAAGTGTTCGTGCGCGTTACAGAATGATACTTTGCTCAAATTCGTTGACAGGATCATGTGTCCATTTAGCTGCTTACCAAGTCTTCAGCTAATATATTTTGTAACAAAGTGGTTCCTTAATCAGCCACTTTTCGATGGGCTACTCTGTATAGTGCTTTGAATAATTTAAACGGCATTTCCACGAAATTTGCAATGTTGCATAAATATAACACTCCCTTCATTATTTCAATGTTTTTATTGCAAATTACACCGAATTATTTTTCAGAGTCCTTTGAAAAAAGTGCTGATATGTCAACGTTATTTAATTTCTATTTGAAAACCGTGATTTATATCCATTATCTGCGGCTGCACTATTACAGTTACCACGCTCTGACAAAGATTGATTACTTTAATTTTTCCTCCATTACGCACATTAGCATTTTTGTTGTATCGCGAATGTTACCATTAAATAAATTGGAGACTTCATACCGAGTTGTTTACTAATTAGAATAAATTATTTTCTCCCTAATTGGCTTGTTACAATTTAACCTACGCTCTGCAAATTCCTTCTATTTTACTTTAACCCAAATTCAAAGGATCTTTAAAACTTCGCCGTTCAATTTGTAATGAGCCTATTGACCTTCAGAAGTTTCCCGCAAAAGGATGATCCGAAAATAATTACGTGGAGGGAAGAAAAATTTGAATACCCAAAGACAGAAAGATCGAGGAAATTAATTAGGGACGAAGCCGTTTTCAATTGCTGCTTAAATGAGCTCCAAATTAAAGTCAGAACAGCGGCAGGATTATTTTTTGCTATAACACGCACACGGACTCTCGGAATACCTCGAAATTACAACGCCTTTTGCATACTCTTTGGTTTCAAATCCTAAAATGGTGACTTTAAACTAAAAATTTCAACATTTTCTGGAATTTTCGTTATTTTCATTTGTTATGTTTTTAAATTTCTATTTTGACTTATCTTGAATTCTTCCCGTCTTTTTCATTATTTTACCAAGGATTTTTGTTTTCGACATTCTGACATTCAGATTCTCAAAAATCCTCTTTTAAAAATTTCGGCTTTTTTCTCGGGGAAACTTTTTTTGGAAATTTCGGCGTTTGAAAATTTCGACTTTCAAAAATTTCAATCTTCTTGAAAACTTTTACTTGAAAAATTATTTTTTTTTTTAATTTCGACCTTTATAAGATTTTGAAAATTACGACATTTTTTAAAAATTTTAACCCGTCTAATTTCGACTTTTTTGAAAATTTCAACTTGTTTTAAGAAATTTGAAGTTTTTTTAAAAATTTCGATTTTATTTTAAATGTAAATTGAATTTCGATCAATTTTCAAAATTTTGACTCAAAATTTCAACTTACTGTAATTTTTGCAAATTTCTGCTTTTGTGAATTTTTGCAAATTTCGGCTTTAGTGAATTTTTCTTTAAAATTTCGACTGTCCCAAAATTTTCTTTTTCCTGAAAACGTCGACTTTTATTTTCAATATTTTAGGCTTTTTTTTAGATATTTTGACCTAAAAAAACCCGACCTTTTTCAAAATTTAACTTTTTTCTGAAATTCCACTTCATTCAAAAATTGACTTTTTCTAAAACTTCCACTTTTACAAAAAATTTAAATTATTTTTGGAGATCATAGATTTTTTAAAAATTGCGGATTTTTTATAAAAATATGGACTTCAAAATTTCGATATTTTTTCAAAAACTGTTTTTTTTAAATTCGACATTTTCTAGAACGGTCGAAATTTTTAAGACGGTCAAAATTTTTAAAAAAGTAGAAATTTGAAAAATAAGTTCAATTTTTCAAATGGATCAAATTTTTCAAAAAGATGAAACTTTTAAAAAATTCACATTCTGGTAAACTCAACTTCAAAATAAGGTTAAATTTTCATGTAAAAAATTCTTATTTTTTTTTAAATTTCGACCTTTATTGAACGTTTCGAATTTTTTGAAAATTTTAACTCTCGTAATGTCGACTTTTTCAAAAATTCCAGCTTGCTTCAAGAGATTTAGAGGTTTATTTTGAAAATTTCGATTTTTTTTAAATGTGAATTGAAATTCGACCAATTTTCAAAATTTTAACTGGAAATTTGCAACGAAAATTTTATAAATTTTGGCTTTTCTGAATTTTTTTTTCAAAATTTCGACTTTCCCAAAATTTCCTTTTCTAGAAAACTTCGACTTTTATTGTGAATATTTTAGACTTTTTGAAATTTTCGAATTTTTTCAAAATTTGACTTTTTTCGAAAATTCAAGTCAAGAGTTTAACTTTTTCAAAACTTCCACTTCTTTCGAAAATTTTAATTACCTTTGGATATTTAGATTTTTTTAAAAATCTCGAATTTTAATTCAAAATTTTTCAATTTTATTTCAAAATTTCTATTTTCCCAAAAATTTTTCTTTTCCTAAAAACTTTAACTTTTACTTAGAATATTTTAGACTTTTTGAAAATTTCCATTTTTTTAGATACTTTGACTTAAAAACCCCATTTTTTTTAAATTCATCTTTTTTCCAAAATTAGAATTTATTCAAGAGTTTTACTTTTTTAAAACTTTCACTTTTCCGAAAATTTTAATAATTTTTGGAGACTTAGATTTTTTGAAAATTCCGAATTTTAAATGATTACTTGAAAATTTCGACTTTTCTCAAAAAGTGAATTTTTTTGAAAACTTCGAAATTTACATTTTAAAAATGCTCGGTCAAAGAGTGTTAAGTTTAAAAATAGAAATTTTGAAATATTAAAATTTTCAAATCCAAAATTTAAAAAAGTCGTAATTTTCAAATCCAACATTTTAAAAAATAATTGAAATTTAAAAAAAAATGTATGTCATCAACAAAATCCAAATTTTTCAAAAAAAAGTTTAATTTTCAAAAGATCAAAATTTGAAAACATCGAAAATTTCCAAACCTTGAAAAGTTTCAAAAGTCAGAATTTTCTCAAAAACTGAATTTTTTTGAAAACTTCAAAATTTACATTTTGAAAATGGTTGATCAAAAAGTGTTAAAGTTTAAAACTATAAATTTTGAAATATTATAATTTTCGAAACCAAAATTTAAAAAGGTCGTAATTTTCCAATCCAATATTTTTAAAAATAATTGAAATTAAAAAAAAAAATATATCATCAACAAAATCCAAATTTTTCAACAAAAAAATTTAATTTTCAAAAAATCAAAATTTTAAAAACCGGAAATTTCCAAAAATTCAAAAGTTTCAAAAGTCAGACTTTTTCAAAATATTAAAATTTAGTCAAAATTTAAAAAAAAAACGGAATTTCTGGTCACAATTGTATAAATTGCCGTAAGTTTTAAGAAACTGACATTTTGTAAACAGACGAAACTTTTGAAAAGTCAAAAAAGGTCAACGTTTTCAAAAAATCGAACATTTCAAAAAAACAGAAAATTTCAAAAAGTCCAAACTGAAATAGGTTGAAAAGTTTAAGAGTTGATGAGGTGGAAATTAAAAAGTGTTTTATAAAAAAATTTGCATTATCAACATTTTCAAATTCGAAATTTTCGAGTCAACATTTCCAAATTGAAATACAAATCTTGTTCCCTGAAACCAAAAAGGATTAAAAAACACAACAAAGGTTGTTCTTGTGTTTTTTAATTTTTCTTGGTTTCAGGGGACAAGATTTGTATTTCAGTTTTTGAAAATAACCAAGGACCAGTCCGTTCCACCAAAAATAAAGACATTTCCAAGAAAAAATTAGAAATTTTGAAAAAATTTGAAATTTTGAAAAAAAGGACAAATTTTTCCGAAATAATTAAAAGCCTAAATAAAATGGCAATTTCTTCAAGAATTCGAACTTCTAAATAAGTCAAATTTTCAAAAAAGGCTAAAATTTACAAAAAGTCAGATTTACAAAAAAGCAGGCAATTTCGAGTCAAAATTGTGGAAAAGATGGTAAATGTGGAGAAAGTTGAAATTTGCAAAAGTCGAAATTTTCGAAAGTCGCGAAATGGTCAACGTTTTTAAAAAGTTGGAATCAAAGGGAATTTCCCAAAAAGTCAAATGTGTAAAAAGTCGAAATATTAACGGGAGTGAAAATTTTCAGAAGGTCGAAATTTAAAAAAAAAGTCGAAATTTACAAAAGTCAAAATTTCCAGAAAATAGATGACATTCTAAATCAGCTGAGTCAAAATTTCGATACAAAGTCGAACAAGTCGAATTTTTTAAAAGTGGGAATTCTGAAAAAAATCAAAGAGTGCTTAGGGCATAATAACGACCAAACAATCTACTGATGTTATCCGTTGATGATACTGCAAAGCGAAACTGGTCCGGAAACTGGAAGATATTGTGGAATTTTCAAACATTTGTATTGTGAGTTATGTATGTATACATCGAATTTTTCGAAAAATAGTTGGAATTTTCCAAATAGTCCAAATTTCAAAAAATGAAATTTTGAAAAATCTAAATTTTCAAAGATTCTTGATTTTGCAAAAGTAAAATTTTTCAGTAAGTCGAAATTAAAAAAAAGTCGAAATTTAAAAAAACTCGAAATTTAAAAAAACTCGAAATTATCATATCCACCAGTATTTTCCTAATTGCGACAAGGTAAGAGTTAAGAAAGTGCAAATAAATAAACTCCTTCTTCTTCTTCTTCTTTATCGTCTTCTTCTTCTGATTCTTCTTCTTCTTCTTCTTCTTCTCCTTCTTCTTCTTCTTCTTCTTCGTTTATATAGGTCTAAATCTGTTTTTCTTTAGGAATTTCATGGTGTTTCTGTTGAGGTAGATAACAAGCTAAATTCCAATTAGGTAATTATTAGAAAAACAAATTAAATTTCATTATTTTAGAAAAAAAAATGGTCGAACCACACGCGATATTATTTGATAAAATTTTATAGAAGGCAATCAATGGTTAGTCAGTTACGTTTTTACCCTGTGACGTAAAAATTAGATGCGATCATAAATAAATTAGTAGTCCCAGCCCCGAACCTTTCAGACCTAAAATAAATTTGTTCCATCATAAAGGAGGGAAACGAATACCAGAATGAACGTTTTTATGAGGACGTGTCGGACATAAATTGATTTCTAAAATTTGGAATTAAACTGTTGAAAGCTATCTTATTGCCTTTGGAGTGAAGGCACAGTAATATAGACTCGTGGAGGAACTGATTGGTGGTGTCTGCAAACACAGTTTTATTACTTTTTTTTTGTTCGCCAAACTTACTCGTAATGCTCGAATTTTAATCGGCACAGAGTAGTTATTAGTTCCAGCAACTTTTACCGCAAAACCCTCCAAGTTGACGGCTAAGCGTTTATTGATTGCAATTTGTAAAAGTCGCTGTTGTTTTTACGACGAAGAATTTTATACATTTACTTGAAGTTGCATAATAAGAATCTACTTTTTTTAAAACAAATTTAACTTTTAATAGCCTTTTCTTCCCGTTTCAGTTTTATTTATTTTTTATTAATAAGGCTAAAGTGAGATGTAATTAAGAAAAAATATAGGCAGTCTTGGAGACTACCGACAGAAGTGAAAACTTAAAACTAGAAAATATGTAGTGTAGTTGGAACACTGGTAAACAAGTCAGAATATTGGAAATATTTCAAAATAAATTCTGTCAAACTGACCTACCTTTTGTTTAGTAAAACATACAGTACTTTGTATGTTGTATGTTGTGTGTTGCTTGTTGTGTGTTGTGTGTTATACGTTGGACGTTGTACTTTGTACTTTATATTGTTACGTGCGTTATCGGTTCGAATTGATGCACGTGATAGATTATACCCACTTTATTACTGAATTAACTCGGCACACTTCAACTGAACTAAGTCGGCACACTTCAACTGAACAGTAACTCACTAATTATTTACTAATTGCTAACCAACTTATTGCACTTGCTTCTAACTGACTGACTCGAGGGAGAACTGACCGCCTTTTTATAGTTTCGGCCCGCAGCTTCCAGAATTTTCGGCAGATAAGGCTTATCGAATACCGAAATTTCTGGAACGCTTATCTGCCGTTTGTTTCGTTATCGCGGCCGCTTTCCCCTTATCAGAACCTTCTAGAAACTTTTTTTATTTACTAAATTCTACAATTCTATTCTAAATCCTATTTCATCTATTTACATTGCGTTACACTGCCTCCCCCTTAGGAATGATCGTCCCGACCAGTTCCAATCAGTCACTTCGCCACTAAATTTGCATAGTCTGTTAAGGTGTACCACTTTCATTTTACTCCTGGAGCTACGCTGGATCCTGTATACCAAGTCGTTGATCCTCTTGAGCACTTTGTACGGCCCTTCCCAAGATGGCGTAAACTTTGGTGAAACTCCTTTCTTTCGCTGAGGGTTGTATAGCCATACCAACTCGCCCTCACTGAAACCACCATGATTGGCATTCACGTCATACCTGGCCTTCATCCGGTCCGTCGCCAAGTTGATCTTCGTCCGCACCAGAGCATGCGTCTCCAGTATCGCTTCCCTCAAGTCATCTACGAAACCCATCGTTTCCCTGGAGACCTCCCTTGGTGATCCAAACACCAAGTCACACGGAAGCCGCAGTTCCCTCCCGAAGATCACTTTTGCCGGAGTCTGACTTGTAGTTGACGCGCGATAGGCCATCAGAAACAGTGGTAGATGTCGGTCCCAGTCGGTCTGATGTTTGGAAACGACTTTCGAAAGATGTTCCTCTAAGGTCCTGTTAAATCTCTCCACCATTCCGTCAGACTGTGGATGAAGAGGTGTTGTTCGAGTTTTCCTTATTCCAAGAAGACGACACGCCTCTTGGAAAACCCCCGATTCAAAGTTCCTTCCCTGGTCCGAGTGTAGTTCAAAGGGAACACCAAATCGACAGATGAAGTTGTCCACAAGAACCCTTGCGACTGTGGTGGCTTCCTGGTTCGGGATGGCATAAGCTTCAGGCCATTTACTGAAATAATCCATGGCCACCAGGATGTACTTGTTTCCATCGTCTGAAGCTGGGAATGGTCCTGCCACATCGATTGCAATTCTTTCAAATGGAGCTCCCACATTATATTGCTTCAGGGCCCCTTTGGTTCTCGTACGAGGACCCTTGGAAGCAGCACAGGCGACACATTTCCGACACCACCGCTCGACGTCCTCCCTGCAGTTAACCCAATAGAACCGTTTTCGAACCTTCTCCAGGGTCTTGTTCATCCCTAGGTGTCCACCAGAGGTCCCATTGTGCACCTCCCACAAGACCTGTGGAATCTTCTCCTGAGGCACCACCAACTGCAAGTTGACACGCTTTCCATCCGCGCTTTCCCATGCTCTCTTCAGTACCCCGTCCTCGACCCGGAGGGATTTCCATTGAGCTCACAAATTCTTAAGAGCTGGACTTCTGTCGGAAACCTCTTGCCATTCCGGTCTGTCTCCAGCTTCTTACCATTCCAATATGGGTCTGATATCAGCGTAGCTCCTCTGTAACTTTCGAAGACCTTCAACAGTCCATTCGTCTTCTGGCTGGACAGAAGTGACCCTTATATCCACCATGTCCTCATGGTCCTCAACTCGTCTGCAGTGTTTGTAATCCCCACAAGGTCTTCTGGACAAAGCGTCAGCGTTGTTATGCTGTCGTCCCGGTCGATGATGCACCTTGAAATGATACTGCTGAAGCCTTTCTAACCATCTAGCCGTCTGTCCCTCCGCGTTCTTCATTCGGAGTAACCAAGAAAGTGCCGAATGATCTGTCCTGATAAGGAATTCTTGCCCATAAAAGTACTTGTGGAAGTGTTCCACGGCCTTCACTATCGCAAGAAGTTCCTTCCTGGTGGTGCAATAGTTCCTCTCTGGCTTCGTCAGGATCTTGCTGTAATATTCGATGACTCTTTCTTCACCGCCTTGAACTTGGGACAGCACAGCCCCAATGCCGATGTTACTGGCATCAGTGTCTAACACGAACTTCCCATTCTGCTGAGGATAAGCCAAGATAGGACTTGTGCACAAGGCGGACTTCAGTTTTCGGAAAGCGGTATCACAGTCGGGAGTCCAGACGTACGGCGTTCTTCCTTCCGTTAGTCGGTGCAACGGCGCAGCGATGATGGCGAAACCTTTCACAAATCTTTTGTTATAGGTGCATAACCCAAGGAACTTCTTCAAATCCTGTTTATCTTTGGGTCTTGGCCAGTCCCGGATTGTTGAGTATCGCGTGCCACAGTAACTTTGACTCCTGTGTCCACCGTTGCCTGCACATTTCTTCCATTCCCGCTGGCTTCCACCACCAAACTCTCTTTGGTCCTTTTTATCTGTTTGATGGGAAGAATTCTGGGGACCGGTTTCTTCACATTAGTTAGTGAATTCTCTTCCTCGCCATGTTGTCTTCTTACTGTGGGGCTTGTCTACTTCTTATGGGTTGACCTGCAATCCTTCTTGATGTGTCCCGGTTTGCCACAGCTGTAACATGTTATGCTTTTGCTGGATCGACTTTTAAGAGCTCCCAACAGTTCTTTGATGCTCGCGTTCACATCCTTCATGCTAGCGTTCATGTTCGCCTTTATTTCCTCCATGTTAGCACTTATGTGCGCGTTCGTCTCCTTTATGTCAACGCTCATGTTCTCAAGATCAGGGTTATTCGCAACCTCCTCGATGTCGGCCTTCCTTATTCTTCGTGAGGCCTCTGATTCCGAAACCTTGTAAGCAGCTTCAACCTCTAGAGCTCTAATCAGTGTCTCTCTCGATGTACGGAAGTTTGACAAGCGCATCACTTTTTGGACTTCTGGGTCTCTTATTCCTTCTATAAAAATTCTAGCTGCGTAAAGTTCCAGAAATTCGGTTGGTGCTGTTGGATAGGCGGCATGAGCCAGTCTTTTTACGTCAGCCTCGAATTCTTGCAGCGTTTCATCACTTTTCTGCTTCCTTACTAGTAGTTGCGACTGGGCGACTTGGCAAATGATGGTCTCCAAATCTCAGCTCTAAAGCCCTAACTAAATCTTCATAGTTAGCTAGTTCGTGTTCAGATGGAGCTCGAAGTAGTTCCAGAGCTTCTCCGCGTAAGGAAACCACCAATGAGGTTGCCTTTTCGTCTTGGGTCCATCGATTGGCTCTAGCAGCAGCTTCGAACTGAATTTTGTAGCCCTGGAAGGATGTTTTTCCATCATAGGTCGGAGGTTTCACCTTTTGGGAAGAAATGGCAGATACACTTTCGGATTCATGTTGTGTGCTTTGTCCACTTAGCAACTTTTTTATGTTATTTTTTATGTTGCTTATCTCCCTCTTTGTTGCATTTTCCAAATCAAGAAGCTTGCTGTTGAATTTTTCTTTTACCTCTCCAATTTCTTCTCTGACTTCGCCAATCTCTTCTTGCATTTCTTTTCTCATTCCCGTAATTTGTTCTTTCACTTTTTCTTTCATTTTTGTAACGTCGGCTCCCATTTTTTCGGTTATATTTGCTAACAGACTGTGTAACTTTTGTTTTTCTGCACCCCTTTTCTGATCTTCTTCTTGTTTTTCTTGTCGTCTTCGTTCTTCATCTTGTGGTCTTCGTTCTTCATCTTGTCGTCTTCGTTCTTCCTCCTGTTCTTTTTCTTGTCGTCTTCGTTCTTCCTCTTGTCGTCTTCGTTCTTCTTCCTGTTCTTTTTCTTGTCGTCTTCGTTCTTCCTCCTGTTCTTTTTCTTGTCGTCTTCGTTCTTCCTCTTGTTCTTTTTCTTGTTGTCTTTGTTCTTTCTTCTGTTCTTTAAACATTGCGAATAACGCTTGCATTTGTTGTTCCATTTTGTTCGATTTTAATCTCGTATCCATAAAGCGTATTTGAATGTTCACGAATTTATTTGACGCGCCTCGTATAACTATTTAACAGTTTAAAAGGTCCGAGATAAAGTCAACTACGACACCTGGCACGAATTTTTTTCGAGTAATAAAGCACAATCCACGAACAATTCCGCTTCTGACACCAAATGTTACGTGCGTTATCGGTTCGAATTGATACACGTGATAGATTATACCCACTTTATTACTGAATTAACTCGGCACACTTCAACTGAACAGTAACTCACTAATTATTTACTAATTGCTAACCAACTTATTGCACTTGCTTCTAACTGACTGACTCGAGGGAAAATTGACCGCCTTTTTATAGTTTCGGCCCGCAGCTTCCAGAATTTTCGGCAGATAAGGCTTATCGAATACCGAAATTTCTGGAATGCTTATCTGCCGTTTGTTTCGTTATCGCGGCCGCTTTCCCCTTATCAGAACCTTCTAGAAACTTTTTTTTTATTTACTAAATTCTACAATTCTATTCTAAATCCTATTTCATCTATTTACATTGCGTTACAGTATTTTGTATTTTGTATTTTGCATTTTGCATTTTGCATTTTGCATTTTGCATTTTGCATTTTGCATTTTGCATTTTGCATTTTGCATTTTGCATTTTGCATTTTGTATTTTGTATTTTGTATTTTGTATTTTGTATTTTGTATTTTAGCCTGATGATAACGCAAAACAATAAGTTTACCCCCCTCTCCAAAATTGCTAAACGAACCTAAAGAAGTTTTCACTTCAAAAAACCTAACCTATCATAAGAACTGTTATATTTAAATGAGATTTGTACGAAAGATATGCCCAAATGTCATTTATTTCCGCTATCGTAAAATTTGGACCCTATAACAAAACTGTCAAAAGATCAATGGGCTCTAAGCCCCATAACATATTTAAGCTGTCGGCTGAAAGTCATTTTGAAAACACTTCAAGAAAAAATTGGAGCCGACAGTTTATGAAAAAGCATATACCAGGGGTGGCCAAGCTTTTGTGCCGCAAAATTTTAAGTAATGTTCAAGTGTGTCATTAAGAGAAAAAATTGCATACACAAAAAAACACTCATTTTTAACATTTGACAAATATCACGTAAACTGAAAAATTGGAATTTTTGGTGACAGTTTTGGAACACGTCACTTCAAAAATTCACAATGAAAAAACGCTTTCGAGCTTGCCTTAGCTTTTCAGCGAAATTTGCAAATATGAAAAGGTTAAATTTAACAGAGTAATAAAAAGTGCAGACCGCCACTAAACGACATTTAAGTGTACAACTTTTATTGCAAATCCATCAATGTTTTACGATGTCTATTTTGCGGGGGTTTCCCTAAGTTAAATGAACGCAGAAGGGGCTTGTAATGCTGCCTCTGGCACTATGTAAATTAAAATGGAAGCGCCTGATTAGATAAATTGCTTGGCTATTTAGAGCAACATTTTATAGACTAATCTGCGTTGCTAAATGCTAAAGTTATGGACTAAGATTGATTTTTATTTTACGGCAAGTTTTGCTGCACCAGTTTAATCAAATTATAGCCGCAATTAATCAAGCAAAAACCCAGACTAAAAACCTCCGCAGCTATTTTCCATAAGTAAGTGGGTGTCTTTGTTCTTCAAAGAACATTTATTTGCGATTAGGGTTTGTAAAACTTGTCCTATTTCTCAAAATCTGAACCTTTCTTTAAAAAACTCCCCTTTTTTGAAAATTTCGTTATTTTTAAGAATTTTGCCCTTCCTAGAACTTTTAACTATTTTTGAAA
>CM053327.1:35053125-35073125 GCA_028583605.1 Dastarcus helophoroides
TTTCGACATTTTTCCCAAAATTCGCCTTTTATTAGAAAATTTAAGTTTTATTTCAAAATACTGGAAATCTAAATATTTTTTCTCGAGATTCGTCTCGAAAATTCTGATTTTTTCAAAATTCGTTTTTTTCATCAATTATTATTCTCAGAATTGTACTTTTCTTATTTAAAATTTGACTCTCTCAGGAAAATTTCGATCTACCACTTCGATTTTTTTCTCGAAGTTTCGAGCGTTTTCTCGAGATTTCTTTTTTCCGAAATTCAATTATTTTTCATAACATCGAGTTTATTTTAAAGATTTTTATCTTTTAGAATTTGTCTTTCAAAAATTTTGACTGGTTTCTGAAAGATTGACTCTTTCTCGAAACTTTTATTTTTATTTCAAAATTGGATATTTAACTTTTCTAAAAATTTCGTCTTTTTTTCTTAAAACTAGTTCAAATTCGTCTTTTTCGTAATTTAGACTTTATTCTCAAAAATCCACATTTTAGACCCTTCTTTCAAAAATCGTTTTTTCTTTCAAAATTCCGCCACTTCTCATTTGTCTTTATTTTAAAATGATTCTAATGCACAGACCAATAGGTTTAAACATTTATTAGATTCGAAGTTTGACGATATCTAACAAGATCGAAACCGGTATTTGGTTTCCAAACAAATGTTTCGACAAGTAAGTACTAAAAAATTCACAGACGTCAAGCGTGTGACTCTTAGTACTACCACCTATTGGTCCATAGAGAAACTATGGCCATCGCCAACAATGTCGTATGCAACTTCGAATCTAATAAATGTTCAAATCTATTGGTCTGTGCATTAGAATTCTTGTCTTCTGGGAACTTTCCTAGAGAGCAACCGCTTCGCTAGCTGGCAGTGTTTCAGCTGTTGGTAGTTCAGCTACCTATGATTCACTATACACGCCTGGAGGACTGCATGAATTTGTAGGATAGATTGCATTCTACTTGCATTTATTTTAAAACTTCGACTTTTTTATATTTTACTTGGGAAATGTCAGGTTGTATCTGAAAATTCGCCTTATTTTTGAAATTTCGACTTCTATCTCAAAATGCGATGTTTTAGTTTCTGGAAATGTCGACCTTTTCCTAGCAATTGGCTTTTTCTGGAAATTCCGCTTTTTTTCGAAATTCGTCTCCTTTCTCTGAATTAGATGATATCAAAAAAGTAAATATGTTGAGAAACATATTTTTGGAAAATTTCAAGTTTGAAATAAAGAGGTAAAAATTTCGGGAACAAATTTCTTGGAAATTGGGGCTTTTTTTTAAATTTGACTCTTATGAAAATTGCAACTTTTTTTTCATAAAGTTCGAAAATTGGAAATATTTTGGCTTTTTCGGATGTTTAACATTTTTTGAGTATTTTCGAAAGATTAAGTTTATATTTTAGTATCTCTCTGAAGATGACAGCTTGGTTATTGAAACGCGTTGTTGTATTTTTCAATCTTTATTGGTTTCAAGGGAAAAGATTTGTATTTTATATTTTAGATTTTTAATTTTTTCCAAAATTGCATATTTTTAATAATTGACTGTTTCTGAAAATATCTTTTTTTGTTAATTTGATTTTCCGAAAATTTCATATTGCTCAAAATTGTCTTATTCCTAAAATTTTGCTTTTTACTCCCAAAAGGTATGTTTTTTTTGGAAATGTGTACTTAGAATAAAATATTTTCTCAAAATTTCGGCTATTTTTCAAAATTCGTCATTTTTCCAAAATAAGAAGAAGAAAGAAGAGAAAAGAGAGAAGAGAGAAGAGAGAAGAGAGAAAAGAGAAGAGAGAAGAGAGAAGAGAGAAGAGAGAAGAGAGAAGAGAGAAGAGAGAAGGGAGAAGAGAGAAGAGAGAAGAGAGAAGAGAGAAGAGAGAAGAGAGAAGAGAGAAGAGAGAAGAGAGAAGAGAGAAGAGAGAAGGGAGAAGAGAGAAGAGAGAAGAGAGCAGAGAGCAGAGAGAGAGAGAGAATTGCGCCCAGCCCTAAGAGAGAAGAGAGAAGAGAGAAGAGAGAAGAGAGAAGAGAGAAGAGAGAAGAGAGAAGAGAGAAGAGAGAAGAGAGAAGAGAGAAGAGAGAAGAGAGAAGAGAGAAGAGAGAAGAGAGAAGAGAGAAGAGAGAAGAGAGAAGAGAGAAGAGAGAAGAGAGAAGAGAGAAGAGAGAAGAGAGAAGAGAGAAGAGAGAAGAGAGAAGAGAGAAGAGAGAAGAGAGAAGAGAGAAGAGAGAAGAGAGAAGATAGAAGATAGAAGATAGAAGATAGAAGATAGAAGATAGAAGAGAGAAGGGAGAAGGGAGAAGAGAGAAAAGAGCAGAGAGAGAGAGAGAGAGAGAGAGAGAGAATTGCGCCCAGCCCTAATGCATCGTGATGTCAGAAAATTGTTCAATATTGAGATAAACATAGAAACTTTGCAATTTCCAGGAAATTGGATTTAAATCTTAAATAGTTACCATTTTGAAAGGAAATTCTCTCCACAAGTCTTTTTAAAAAATTTACAAAATTTCCAAAAATTCCAGATAAATAAGTTTAGTGTTTTATCAAAAGATCGAACAAGTTTCTAAGAGAAAGGTAGATTTTGATAAATGAGTCGAAATTAGCATAGTCAAGATTTAAAAAAAGTTCGAAATTCTCAGATAAAAGTTTCGAAATTTCGAAAAAAAGAACGATGAATTTTGAGATAATTCTAAATTTTTATAAAGTCGGATTCTAATGAAAGAAATCGAATTATTTAAGAATAAATTAGAAGTTACAAAAAAAAATTGTGAAAAAAAGACGAATTTAGTGAAATAAGTCGAAATTTCAGGAAAATGTGGGTATTTCAAGGAAAAGGTGACTTTGAAGAAGAAACGGAAATTTTTTAGAAAAAGATTCCTCATTTGAATGAAAACTTTCGTTCAGCTGCATGAGTGAAGGGGGGCAAGTGCCCTACCCCACCCTATTCTAGGCCTTTGATATTTTCCTATATATGTTACGATCAAAGGTGAGGCAATTTTGCACGGAGGTATTTTTTTAAAATTATTCCAGGAATCCATTCTGATGCAGCCTATAAAAGAGGATTTTTATAAAAAAAGGTCGAACAAAATGAAACCAGAAATCGAAATGGTCAAAACAAGGCACTCAAGGTTTTTTTGGGTGTCCTTAACGTTCAGAGAATTAATTTTATTTAAATCTTTTGAAGCATTGTTTGTAAGATATTTAAAATTTTTTTGGTAAATGCAAATTGTTGACGAGTCTAAAAAAAAAAGGAAATTTAGTATCTCTCTGAAGGCGATAGCTTGGCTATCAAAACGCGTTAGAGCAACCTTTGTTCTGTTTTTTAATTTTTTTTGGTTTCATGGGAGAAAATTGGTATTTCAATTTTGAAGATGACCAAGGATCAGTCTGTTCCAATAAAAAAAAACAAAATTTAATATTTAGTATTTAAGCAGTTAGAAACATTAACTGTTAAATATTCTCTGTCTTTGCAAAATTCGTTAATTCTATTCCTGCAGATTGGCATTTTCTTCGCCAGTTGGTGAAGAAAATGCCAATTAGCAGGAATGAAATTAATTGTTAAAGTATCAAAATTTTAAGATGCTGTTACATCTTGCAACCGATTTGGTCATTCAAACTGAGTTTGGTGGAACGGACTGGTCCTTGGTTATCTTCAGAAATTGAAATACAGAACTTGTCCCCTGAAACCAAGAAAGATTAAAAAACACAAGAGGACAGCTTGGCTGTCGAAACGCGTTAGAGCAACGTTTGTTGTGTTTTTTATATATTCAATATTCAAACTGAGAATTGTGCTTTGTTTGTGTTCGAGCGAGACACTAACAAATTTGCCCTGGTATCCTCGCTCTGTTTGTCTGTAATTTGCACACATCTTCGAGCTGCTTATTTATGCCTTATTTGACTTACTGTAATGTAGAATGTAAATGATTACGTAAATAATCTCATGCCATTACGCTTACGATCTGTTTGCGGAAAATAAAAAAAATAAGAAGCGCCTAGAAACGCTTCCGATTTGCATAATATGCAAAATGCTCCTTGATCTGTGATATCTGACAGTCGTAGATAATGAGCGGAAAGTGTTTACAAGATTTCTACATGTTCTTGCTCACTTATCAAGGATTAATAATCAATTTAAAAATAGACGACGGATTTCCAATATTTTTTAGGAGAGAGAAAATTCGTTGCACTTTTTTGTTTTGGGCTCAACTTCTTAAAACAACTTGACAGTAATTTAGAACTATATCTTCAGTTTTGAAGGCTGCAGCACCCTACACATTATTTTTAATAGGAGGGTAGGTCAGCCCGTGATTATACAAGTACGAGGGTAAATCAAATATGAATCGGAATTTCTATCATGTCGCCATGAGGGCCTCGGGAGTGTGCGCATACTCTTAGATATGTTAGGTGGGGACATTAGGTGACTTCCTGAGCTCAAGCGAATTCGTTCTCGCCGTTCGTCAGTTGTAAATACCATGAGTGAGCAAGAAGTGCATCCGCACGTTCCGCAGCGCATTATTATTAAATTTCTTGCCGTTGAAGGCGTCAAGCCCGCCGAAATTCTTCCTAAACTAGAAGCACAGTTTGGGGATACTTGTCTGAAGAAAACTCAAGTGTATGAATGGCGCAAACAATTTTTGGAAGGACGAACTCAAGTTGAAAATGAACCCTATGTCCGTCGTCCTCGAATCAGTGTGACTGCGACAAGATTAACGCTGTTCAACGCCTTTTGGAAGATGATCGCCGTTTAACTGTTGGTGAAATTGCAGCTCAGACAAGGATAAGCTTTGGGAGTGCCCAATCCATCATTACAGTTAAGCTGGGGTTTCGAAAAATTTCCACCAGGTGGGTACCTCGTCTTTTGACTGAAGAACAGAAACATCAACGTCTGGAGATTTGTCAGCGCCATCTTGGACGTTTCCAATCTGAAGGTGATGGTTTTTTGCAACGTATCGTTACGTATAATGCGACTTGGGTTCACCATTATACCCCTAAATCTAAACAAGCAAGCATGGAGTGGAGAAGAAAGGGGAAAGGTGCACCCGTCAAGGCAAAAACTCGCCTCTCAGCTGAAAAGGTTCTTAAGACAGTGTTTTGGGATTTTAAGGAAGTTGTGCACGTCGATTTTCTGCATGAAAGTCGTACGGTTAATGCTGCCATTGGATGCTCTTGGATGAAGCAAAACGTGCATATCGCGCAAATTTTCGGGCAGAAATGTGATTTTGCTTCACGCCAATGCTGGCCCCCACTCAGCCAATCTGACTCATCAAGAATTAGAGGAAATGCATTGGGCAAAATTAGAATACCCTCCTTATAGCCCCGACTTATCACCATGCGATTATCATATGTTTGGGCCGCTGAAAGGAGCTCTAAGGGACGAACGATTTCAGGATGATGCTGAGATAGTTGTGCGCAAGTGGCTGCAAACAGAGTCTGGCACCTATCTCTTCTCGCCAAATTAACATCTTATGGTCTTCCTCCTGGACTCTGCCATTTGATATCCAATTTTCTCGCTGACAGATCTCTTCAGGTGGTTGTCGATGGTATCTCATCCGAGATATTTGCGATTAACGCAGGGGTGCCTCAGGGCTCTGTTATGTCTCCTACTCTATTTCTGTTACACATAAACGATCTCTTAGCTTCAACTTCCAATCTTATATACAGCTACGCAGATGATAGATGATAGTGTCATCTTTCCATTATCTATCGCTGCTTCAGATCGACTAAGGGAACAGCAGATACAGACGATTAATTGGGATCTCGAGATTATTCTGGAATAAAGTAAGAACAATTTGGTCGACTACCACGCTTCAAAAATTTGGGCCGCGGTTTTCTCTAAGAAAACATCAAGGGATATTGCAACAATGATACTAATGGACGGTAAAATCCTTCTGATAGGATCTAATCCATCTCTCCTAGGAGTGAATGCGAGCACTAACTTCTTTTGGGACGATCATGTGTGCGCCATTGCCAAATCCGCCTCTCAGAAGCTAGGTTTTCTTTTTAGACCTAAAAAGTACTTCACATCTTATCAGCTATTAACGCTATACAAAGCTCAAGTTAGGGCAACACTAGTCAATAGTGTTCTCATGTTTGGAGTTCAGCCCCAAAACACACTTTAGCTCTCTTGGATTCAATTCAAAGAAGAGCGATTCGCCTAATTGAGGACGAGATTTTGACCGATTCTCTCGAAACACTAGAGCGTATGGTTGGTGACTTGTCTCTTTGCTACAAGTACTATCATGGAAGATGCTCGCAGGAACTAATAGGATTGATCCCCCCAAGCGCAAAATTCTTGAGGCATACTAGACAGTCGGAGACAGCAAATTCCTGTACGGTCCAGCTTGATACAGTAAGGGCTTCTGTCTACGGAGACTCTTTCTTCTATAGAACTTCCAAGTTATGGAACTTGTTACCGAAAGGAATTTTCCCCAAAAATTACAACCTATCCTTGTTTAAGAAGGCGGTTCATCGCCATTTATCCTTGTTTCCGGATCCTACTCGCAGTGCTTTGAAAGCATAATGGGGTTACCCTTAGTGAGTGGATTAAACTTTTAAAAAAAAGAGGTGCGATTGTGCGATCGGAAATGTGATTTTGTTTTACAACAATGCCCGTCCCCACTCAGTCAATTTGACACATCAAAAATTAAACGAAATGCATTTGGCAACATTAGAACACCCTCCTTATAGTCCCGACTTATCACCATGCGATTATCATGTGTTTGGGCCGCTCTAGGGGGTGAAGGATTCCAGGAAGATGCGCAATTGGCTGCAAACAGGTCTCCCCTCTTTTTATGATGATGGCATTAAAAACTCCCAATCCATTGGGAAAAATGCATAACAAAATCAGGAGGTTATTTAGAAAAATAGTTAATAACTTTCATATATCTTGTACCACCAAATTTTTAGAAACAAATTCCGGTTCATATTTGATTTATCCTCGTAATAGGTCCTTATATCCATTAAGAAAGGGTTCTTCGAAATTCAACCCCTAAGGGGATGAAAATGTGTATCAAATTTTATTTATGATGGACTAGTCTTTGCGGGTTGCATGCTCTCCATAAATAAAATAACTGTTTGTATTTAAAGTTATCTATTGACATTAGCTGCTAAAAACACTGGGCAGAAGATTTAAGAGATATGAAAACCCAAATTTTTGGATGATTTTTAAAATGCTGTAACTCAAAGAAAAATAGTTTTAAACAGAAAGTGAAAAAAGCGTATCAAAACTCTAAGTTCCCAGTTTTCGGATCTTGCGTTCAAAATTTTTTAGCATCTGTAGTTTTTGGGTAATTATGAGAAAGCCATCGTCCAAAAATGTTTCCAAATTTTTACTATATTTTTGGAAAGGTCCGCGAGCTTCAATAATTTTATTCAGTGATCTCATTATAAACGCTTTTAGATAATTTAATCTTTTTTAATTTGACTGATATTTGAACTCTTTTAGATGATTTTTCGTCGAGTTAACGTCGTTCAAAACAAAAAAGTCCTTTTTGACTTTGGTAATCAATAACTCCAGAAATAGTGATCGTACAGAAAATGCAAATTGAGTTTTGAAAACTGCAAAGTTTTCTCTACAAGTTTTGGTTATCGGTTGATTTTTTTTTAGTTTCTTGGTTATTTCTGCCCATTTGTAAAGTAAGGTTGTGTTGAGGGACACCTGTTTTCATTCGAGTGGCCATGGCTTATAAATTTAAAAAAAAAAAATATGTAGTGTCTCATACTGAATTCTTCAACTGTAATTATCAACTCAGTCGATTGATTGTTTGCAATGCAATGATTGTTTGCAACAACAAAACTTTGTAAACACAAAAATAATGACAATAACAGTTTTAATAGTGGGGTTACAATTGATATGTCGTCACGGTAATGTTAGTAATCGTTAACGCAAATTAACTACACCCATATTTGGAGTGAAAACTCTATCAAAGAAAGGCGGATATGTTTAGATTAGTTTGAAACAAAACAATTTACGCACATTAAGGTGTTAATTCTGCATCTAATTACATTAAAGATTTCACGGCAAAAGCCATTATCAAGTCCTAATGCATTCAATTATAGTCTAGACGCTTTAACTAATCCTGTTAAACCTCTTCTTTGTATAGTACAGGAAGAAGTGACAGACACTATAATTACCCGTTTGAAAATTCAAATACGTTTTTAATATCAAATTTAATAGGAGCAAAATAAATAATAATTATATTAATATTTGCCGACCCCCTACGAAGTTGCATATTGTAAATAGTAGAAATTTTAACCTAAAATATCGATCTTTTCCTCAATTACTTTTCCGGAGAAGAATCAAAATTTTGACTCTAAATCAGTGGCGGCTCGTAACCAAAACAAGACAATGTTTAGCGTTTTAAAATTTTTAAGATTTCGACATTTCAAATCGTTACTTTTCAAAAATTTTAGATTTCTTTGAAAACTTGATAATGAAAACTTTTGATAATGTCGCGTTTTTTGAAAGGTTGGATTTTTTTCTTGTAATCTCGTATTGACTTTTCTGAAAAACTGTGAACACTCTTTTAGAAATGTCTGTATTTTCGTAAATATTTGGATTTTTCGATGATGTGTTTTTTTGGAATTTTTTTGAAAACTAATTATTACATTTTTTTTTAATTTTTACCATTTGAAAATTCTTACTTTTTCCGAAAATGTAAATTTTTTCAAAACTGGACCTTTGACTTTTAAAATTTTCGACTTTTTTCTAACTTTCACCTTTGTTTATATTTTTTTATTGAAAATTTCGATTCTTAATAATTTCGACTGATTTTATTTAAATATCAACCATTTTTCAAAATTTCGACTATTTTTGCAAAGTTTCGATTATTTTTTGATTGGTTTTGTTGAAAATTTCGCTACTTTCAAAATTTCGAATTTTTTGAAATTTTATGAAATGTTTGACATTGTTTCAAAATTTTAATTTTTTTGACCTAAAATTTCAACTTTTTAAAATAATGTTCCACTTTGATTTAAGATTTTAACTACCAAAAATTTAAACTTTTTCGAAAATTTTAACTTCTCAGTATTTCGATTTTTGAAAACTTCGATCTATCTGATAATTTTCACTTCTTTTCAATATTCCGGTTTTGAAAATTTTGATTTTTATTGAAAAGTTGAGTGCAAATTTCCCAACTATTCATATACACTTTTTTAAAATTTCGAAGTATTTCGTAAATATTTTTGTAATTGCGGCTATAAATTTCGAGCTTTTTTAATTGAAATTTCTTCTTTTGCAAAATGCTCACTTCTTTTGGAAATTTGAAAGATTTTGAAAATTTTTGCCTTATCAACAAATTTCGACTTACTTTATTGAAAATTTTAACCTTGTCTTAAATCTACACTTATTTAAATTTTCAACTTTTTATTAAAATAAAATTATTAAAATCCCCACTTAAGTCATTTTCGAAAATTTAAAATTTTTGGAAAGCTTAAAACTTTTGACTATTTTTTTTTAATTTCAAGTAAATACTGATTTAAAAATTGTGATTTTTTTTTAAATCAGACATTTCTTAAAACCTTTTATTGAAATTTTCAACCTATATTTCGTAACATTTCGACTCCATTTCAAAACTTCGACTTTTTTATTCAAATTTCGACTCTTTTTCAAAACTTGACTTTTTTTGAAAAATTCGAAATATTTTTGAAAAATTTTATTTATACATTTTTTCAAACATTTCCAGATTAAATCTTCGACTTCAAAGAAAGGATTATTTTTAAATTTGAACCAGTGAACATTTCGACTTTTCCCAAAATTTTACCTTTTCAAAATTACGACTTTTTTCATAATTTCGATGATTTTGAGTTTTTACCAACATTCCCAAAATTATTGAAAATGTCGACTATTTTAAAAATTAAATTTTTTTTCCAAATCCCTACTTTCGTTTGAAAATTTGACTTCCTATGAAAATTTCAAAATTTTTAAAAATTTGACTTTTTTTTTAAAAGTCGACTTTTCTCATAGCTTAAGCTTTATTTTTTAAAAGCGGTAATGTTTTTCTTTTTAAATTTATATTATTTGAGAAAAATTTTGAAATAACACTCCTACTTAAAAATATTAATAACAAAAATTTCTATTTCTAAAATTGTGCAAAGTTTTCAAACAAATTTCTAAAAAAAACTTGAATTTTATATACAAGTAAATTCGTATGCAAGAAGAATGCAACCTAGACTACAAATTTATGCAGCCCTCCAGGCGTGTATAGTGTGGAAGAATCATATACATAGGTAGCTGAACTACCAACAGTTGTTGAAACACTGCCCACCTAGCGAAGCGGTTGCTCTCTCTCTCTCTCTCTAGGAAAAGTTCCCAGAAGACGAGGATTCTATAATGCACAGACCAATAGGTTTGAACATTTATTAGATTCGAGATTTGAAAACCAAATATCGGTTTCGATCTTGTTATATCTCCAACTCGAATGCTAATAAATGTTCCGACAAGTAAGTACTAAAACATTCACAGGCGTCAAGCGAGTGACTCTTTAGTACTACCACCTATTGGTCCATAGAGAAACTATGGCCACCACCAACAATGTCGTATGCCAGAAGAATGCAACCTTGACTACAAATTCATGCAGCCCTCCAGGCGTGTATAGTGAATCATAGGTAGCTGAACTACCAACAGTTGAAACACTGCCACCTAGCGAAGCGGTTGCTCTCTAGGAGAGTTCCCAGAAGACAAGGATTCTATAATGCACAGACCAATAGGTTTGGGTTTGGAGTCAAGGTTGCATTCTTCTTGCATACGACATTGTTGGTGATGACCATAGTTTCTCTATGGACCCAATAGGTGGTAGTAATAAAGAGTCACTCGCTTGACGTCTGTGAATGTTTTAGTACTTACTTGTCGGAACATTTATTAGTATTCGAGTTGGATATACCAAACTGACGAGATCTAACAAGATCGAAACCGGTATTTGGTTCCCAAATCTCGAATCTAATAAATGTTCAAACCTATTGGTCTGTGCATTATAGTACAAATAAATTACCAAAATTTGAATTTTAATCACAAAAAATTGACTTCAAGCTGAAATATTTGATTTTTGAAATTCCTCTGGAACTTCAAAATTACTAGAAAAAAATTAAATTAGAACAGTAAACTTTAATGAAGTTTTATCAAAATTTTGATTAATTTTAATTTCGAAATTTTGAGACTTTTCAACAAATGTCGACTCTTTTTCTCAAAAATTTCAATAATTTCCATTTTAAAAGTCGAAATTATTAGAATATTTTTGACAATTTATTGGAAAAAAATAAAAATTTTTTTCTTTAATTCCGAAAATATTATTTTGTTTTGAAAAATGGTTTTTACTAATAAGAAATTTATACTTTTTATGGAAATATTATCTGCTTTCTCTTGAAATTTTTAGCTTAATCTTCAAGTTTCGATCTTTTTTTCTATCCAAATTTGAATTTTAAATTCGAACTTGAGAATTTCAAGAATAAATTTAACATTTCTAGAAAAACTGGAAACTTCTTTAGTCCTACAGTAGTAGTAATTTTTTAGAGAAATATCAAATTGTAAAAATGGTTAAAATTTACAAGCTTCATTTTTGCTTGAAATTTCAATTATTTTTCCCAAAATTTTCTTATTTTTATGCAGAAGTTTATTTTCTCTAAATGTATACTTAATAATTTTCAGTTTCTTATTAAAATAAGAAAATAAAATGAACTTTAAAATATTAAAATTTCGGTTAAAAACTTTTAAATTTTCAAAACAAATTAGAGAGAAATCAAGATTTCTACAAGAAAAAATATTTTAAAGACAAATTCTCCAGGAAAAGTCGAAGTTTCAAAAAAAAATTCTTTGTATAAAATGTTTAGAGAAAAACACAAATTGCTTAAGAAAAAAAAAAGCAACATTTCTTAGAGAAAAAATCGAAATTTGAAATATATTTACAAAAAAGTCGAATTTTTTTTTCCCCAAAATGTTGAAATTTTTAAAGAGCTTTCACTGTTTTATTCCAAACCTTTTTTGTCAAAACTCCAGAATAAAATGAACTTTAAATTGTCAAAGTGACGTTAAAAAACTTGACATTTTTAAAGCAAATTAGAGGAACACAAACAAAAATCTGGAGAAGTTGGAATATTTAGAAGAAATTTTAAGAACAACACTTTCTGAAAAAATGGAAATTTAGAGAACATTTCTTTTTATAAAATATATAGGAAAAATGGAAACTTTGCAGAAAAAATTAAGATTTCTAAAAAACCGAAATATCTAAAAAAAATTCAAAATTTTTATACAAAATCAAAATGAGATTTAAGATACTGTATTAACTTATTTTTTAGAGAAATAGTAAAATGCGAGATGAGTTGGATTTAGATTTTTTCTTGAAATTGTAATTATTTTCCCAAAATGTTGACATTTTCAAAGAAATTTGAATTTTTTCCTAACATTTTAATTCCAGCTCAAAATATTGATTTCTTTCCCAAAACTTTCACAAAAATTAGTTTTGCAAATGTGATTTTGATCAAAATTAAAAATAAAATAGGTTTTTAAATGTCTTAACTTCGTGAAAGAAACCTAAGATTTCTATAAAAAGAAATTGGAGAAAATTTAAAATTTCTACAAAAAAGTGTAATGAAAAGTGTTCAGAAAATTTTGAGAAAAAGATTCGTAAGCGAAATTGGGGGTGCTGCAGTTCCACAGTGTCTATACGCCAGCCGCCACTACTCTAAACACAAAATTAGAATTTATACCAAAAAGTTGGAATTTATTTGAGTTGCGACAAGAACAAGACAAGAACAAGAAATTCGTGAAACACTATTTTGTATACTTCGAGTTATTTTTTAGGTTTTTATTTTCCAACGTTCCGAATTTAGTCTTATTGTTATTGCTTTATTTTTCTAGAAGAATGACTAAGCGCTAAAGTTCTTAGTTTTCCCGACATTTCGGTTTTTTTTAAATTATTTCAATGTTTAAAAATTGCAATACAAATCTTGGCCCCTGAAACCAAGAAGGATTAGAAAATACAACAAAACAACAAGGTGTCATCTCCAGAGAGATACTGAAGATAACCAAGGACTAGCATCTTCAGAGAGTTACTGAAGATAATCAAGGACCAGTCCGTTCTACCAACATTGCCTTTTTTTTTAATTTTCGATTTATAAGCCGACTTGTTTACTTTTCGATTATGAAACAAATAAATATCGCAAGTTAATGAATATGCATCTTAATGAAATTAGTTATTTAAAACTGTTTAAGTAATTTATTTACAATTTATTTACTTTGAAAACATTCGGTACAATTTAATGAATTATTCATGTGGACTTCGACAAAATTCCAAATAAATTTCCACCTTTATACGGCCTAAAGTTTCTCAGCAGGAATCTAGAAAATGGGTCAACTTAGTACCAAGGTGTAATTTATTTACGTTTTGTGACCGTTGAACGTCATCTTTTATCGACTAAGCACATCTTACGAATAAAATTGATCGTTTATCGTATTAAAAATTAGAAAAGTCGCTTCAAAACGAGTTCCTAATGGGCCTTCGCTTTACTAATGAACATTGAAATCCTAGAGTCACCGATATTCGTTTGATAGAATTTTTTATGTTGTGATCGCTTGGATACCTCCGATGTAACATAAATATTGGTAATGATTTTGTGAGGGCGTAGTGGACTGGGGCCATTACTCTGACTTAATTCAGGTTCAAGTTCAAGGAAAATCCGAACGAATCCACACAATTTTGTCGACATTTCGGCGTCTCGTGTCTTTTATTAATGATTTTTTTTTTTTCGACCATTTTGTCCCATATTTCTTATAAATTCACTGCTGAAGACTAATTTTCTAGCCTTTTATAAGGTTAGTTCAGAATAAAATGAAACCCTTGGGGTTTTAAAGCTTAAATCACTGGTCTTTTGAAGACTCTACATTGAAATACAAATCGTGTCCTCTGAAACCTGAAACCAAGAAAGATAAAAAAAAAACAACGAAAATTGCTCTAAAGCGTTTTGATCAGGGCATCGAACCACCATTTTTTTCGTTCCGGTTTTCGGTTTTCGTTCCGGAAAAAAAATCATATCGGTTCCGTTCCGGTTTTCCTTCCGACAAAAATAACGGTTTTTCCGGTGTTCGGTTCAGTTCCGAGTGACTCATTTTTTAATTTTTTAAACGTTTTTATTCAAATTGATTTGTTAACATAATTCAGGAAATGTTCTCTCTCTTTTTTTAAATATTCTGGTAACCACTCTGGTAATGCTTAAAATTTAAAGAAAATATTTCTCGATTTTTCGAATATGAAAATTTCACGCCGAAACTCTGGATTCTGGGTTCATTTTGAGTTCAAACTTCAAAAAAGAGTCTTTAACTTTATAAAAAAATAGTTGATACCCGTCCTTGCACCTAGGTAAAATAAGATAAAGGATCCTTTGGTTATATACTTTTCGAAAGCTTCGACTTTTCTGAAGAATTCAATTTTTGTTGAAAATTTTGACTTATTTCGAAAATTTCGACAATAAAAACCCAATTTTTCACAAAGTCGATCTTTTCTCGTTCGACTTCCAAATTTCGAAATTTTAACTTGATTTTGAAAATTTTCACTTTTTTCAAAATTTTGATTTTTCGAATATTCCAAATTCCTTAAAATTCTGCCTTATTTGGTTGGTTTTGTTTTTTTTTTATATTTTACTTTTATAACTTTTGGTCTTGTTAAAGATTTTATTTTATGAAAATTTCAAATTTTATAGAATATTTGGAATTGATCTCGAAGTTTGAATGTTTGTCCTTATTTTTGTAAATATCAGAAACTTCAGACTTGAAATGTCATCTTTTTTTTGCAAATCTAATTTAAAATTCGATTTTTTCGAAACATTTGAATATTTTTTAAAAATTTGAATTTTTTCAAAGTTTTAACTTTCTGCAAATAACGACTCTCTCGACTGTTTGTTTTTTTTTATTCAACTTTTTTCAATCTTCACTTTTTTGCAAAATTTTGACTTTCTAGAAATGATTACTTTTTAAAAAGTCTGCCTTCGATTTTCACTGAAAATTCATAAACATTTTTCGATTTCTTTAAAGCGTCTTTATATTTTGAAAACTTTGAAATTCAAATGTTCTTTTTTTGGCTTCCATTTTTTTCAAATGTTTATTTATTTTATTAATCGCAAGACTGTTTCAGTTTGACCTTTCTGTGGGATTTTAATTGATTTTGCAAATGTTGAATTTTTTGAAAATCTTTACACATAATTTTGATCTATTCTTCAAATTATTATAGTTTTTTCAAAATTTTGATTTTTCCTGTTTATTTAATGATGTTGAAAAACCGACTTTTAAAAACTTCTTTCCTGTTTCTTAAATTTTTGATCTTGATCCAACTTTTGACAATTTCTTACAGCTTTAAAAACTGAGATTTTTTATAACTTCAACTTTTTCTCTAGGTTTCGACTTTTATGTAGTAAACTGAACTTCTATTTGAGAAATTAGATTTTACTTTAATTTTTGTGTTTTGAAATATTAAATTTTTCTCAAAATCTCGACATTTTTAATATCTTCGAATCTTTTTCAGAATTTAGACTTATTTGAAAATTTCGACCTTTTATCATCAAAATTTCGACTTTTTCTCGAAGCTGTAACTTTTTCAGAATTTAATTTTTTTGGAAAATTTCCTAATTTTTTCAAAATTTTGACTTTTTGTAATATTGTAACGCAATGTAAATAGATGAAATAGGATTTAGAATAGAATTGTAGAATTTAGTAAATAAAAAAAGTTTCTAGAAGGTTCTGATAAGGGGAAAGCGACCGCGATAACGAAACAAACGGCAGATAAGCGTTCCTGAAACTTCGGGATTCGATAAGCCTTATCTGCCGAAAATTCTGGAAGCCGCGGGCCGAAACTATAAAAGGCGGTCAGTTTTCCCTCGAGTCAGTCAGTTAGAAGCAGTGCAATAAGTTGGTTAGCAATTATTAAATAATTAGTGAGTTACTGTTCAGTTGAAGTGTGCCGAGTTAATTCAGTAATAAAGTGGGTATAATCTATCACGTGTATCAATTCGAACCGATAACGCACGTAACAATATATTTGACAATACAAAGTTTTTTTCCTCAAAAATTTCAATTTTTTTCGAAATTTTAGCATTTTAATAAAAAATTAGACATTTTCTAACACGTCATTCTTTCAAGTTTGCCCTCAAAATTTCGACTTCAATTTCAAGATCCCAGCTTTAAATTGGAATATAATTGTATTTTTCTCTTGAAATTTTGACTTAAATGCCCAATTTCTAGTAAAAATTAGAAATTGCGAGATTTTATCGCAAATGTTGAGAAAAAAAGCCAAATCCAGGAATTTTGAAAAGTTATATGAAGTCGGCATCGTAAAATAAACATTAGAATTTGAAATTTCGAGAAAAAAATTGGCATATTTAAATTAAAGTGAAATTTGAAGAAAAAAATTTCAGAAAATACGAAATTTTTATTAATAATTTCAAAAAATAGGGGTATCAGATTATCAAAGGGATAATCCAAGTTTGAGAAAAAAACAAATTTTGAGTGTGTTCTGAAGAAAAGTTACAATTTTCGGAAAAATTCGAATTTGCAAATAAAATTGCCAGGAAAGTGGGCTCAATGAAAAAGACTCCTCTGCTCTACATATTTACAATAGCACACAAAATTGTTATTTTAAACTCAATATTTTAGAAAAAGAAAAGAAATATTTCCAGAAAAAGCTCCAAATTTCAAAAAAGAGCCGAAAATTTTGAAAAAAGAATATTTAAGTTATACAACTTAAAACTCAATTCGCCTTGAAGCTTTGAGAATAAAATCAACATTTTCCTAGAAAGAAAGGAAATTGTAAGTTTCTAATTAAACTTTCAAAAAAATGTTCTTTAAAGTAAACTCATAATTTTGAGATGAAAGTTGCATGAATTTGTGTAAAATTTTAAAAAGAAAATTTCTAAAAAAATCCCAAACTTTAGGGTAAAGTAAAAATCATGTTAAGAACATACAAATTCACCGAACTGAAATAAACCGTTATTTTTTCTGATTCTGATCCGGTTTTCGTTCCTGTAAAATGAACGGTTATTTTTCGGTTTCAGGTTTTCGGTTCAGTTCCGGTTCGAAGCCATGGTTTTGATAGCCAAGCTATCATCTTCAGAGAGATATATCTCTGTAATCTTTCTTGATAATCTTTCTTGGTTTCAGGGAAGAAGATTTGAGAGATACATCTCTCTGAAGATGATAGCTTGGCTATCGAAACGCGTTAGAGCAACCTTTGTTGTGTTTTTTAATCTTTTTTGGTTTCAGGGGACAAAATTTGTATTTCAATTTTTGAAGATAACCAAGGATCAGTCCGTTTCACCAAATAAAAATTATACATCATAAACGTAGCTAGAATAGCGCAGGGTGGGGCGCTTGCCCCCCGTTGGTTCAAGCAGCAAACAAAAAAATTATACGTGTTCAACCGAGGGTTGTTTTTTTCTCAAATTTCATCGTTCCCTTGAAGCATTTTTTTGAAATTTCGACTGCTTTCTCAAATTTCGTATTTTTTCACAAAATTTGTCCTTTTTTTTTAGGTTTTCCATTTATTGATACAATTCGACTTCTTTTATCAAACATGGCTTTGAATTTCGAGTTTTTACTTAAAAGTTCGTCGTTTTTTTCTGAAATTTCGCCATTTCTCGCAACTCGTCTTTTTCTGAAAATTCAAACTTTTGTTATTTCTGCGATTTCAGCTTGTTTATTAAAAATTGCCTTTTCCTCGGAATTTGATCGACCTTCTGATCAGAAAGTATCTTTTTGGGAATTTAAAATTTAAGTAAAAGGACAAAAAATTCAAAAAAATTGTGTTTGTAAATTTAAGCCTTTTTTTAATCTACATTTCTGCACGTTGCAACTTGTTTGTCAAAATTTGGACGTGTATCACAATATTGGACATTTTCTGATGCCACATTGAGGCAAGGTAGGGCGCGCCTGTCTTCCTTTGAGTCGAGCAGTCATGAGAAAATAAATATTGACCCAGGAAATTTCGATTTTTCTTCAAATTTCGATTTTTTTCTTGAAATTTGCTTCTTTCTCAATTTTGATTAAATTTTACTCTTTCTGGAAAATTTTGAATACAGGTTAAACGCTTTTTCTCAAAATTTAAATCTTTTTCGCAAAATTTAAATAATTTTCGCGTAATTTCGTCTTTTTCTCAGAGTTTCGATTAATTTTTTTCAAATTTTCGACTTTTTTCTTAAATTTGACTTTCTCTGGAAAACTTTGAATTTTTTCTTCATTTCGATGTTGTCTCGAAATTTCGCTTTTTTTCCAAATTCCAATATTTTTCGGAACATTTAGCTTTTCTGAAAATTTCGTCTTTTTTCTTAAATTTGACTTTCTCTGGAAAACTTTAAATTTTTTCTTCATTTCGATGTTGTCTCGAAATTTCGCTTTTTTTCCAAATTCCAATATTTTTCGGAACATTTGGCTTTTCTAAAAATTTCGACTTTTTTTTTAAATTTGACTTTCTCTGGAAAACTTTGAATTTTTTCTTCATTTCGATGTTGTCTCGAAATTTCGCCTTTTTTCCAAATTCCAGTATTTTTCTGAACATTTAGCTTTTCTGAAAATTTTGATCTTTTAGAATTCTTATTTTTAGCCATTTTGACTCGACTGGACTGTATTAAAGTTGCCTTTTTAATGAAATTTTGCTTTTTACTTCAACATTTGATATTTAATATTGCTGGAAATTTTGCCCTTTTCCTGGTAAATTCCACTTTCTTTTCAAAATTTTGACTTTTTCTCTTAAAATAGTCTTTTTCCGAAAATTCGCCTTTTCCTTAAAATTCGTCTTCCTCAAATATTCGATTTTATTTTCAAGATATTACTTTTTCAACTTTTGTTTCAAAAATTGTTTATTTATTTTGAAATTCTGAATATTTACCTTTTCAACATATTTCGATTTCTAAATTAGATCGAAATGTTAATAAAAATGTTGGGGAAAATATTTTTGAGGATTTAGAGAAAACTATTTTTTATAACTTCAACGTCTTTAGTGAATTTTAGATTTTGAGAACAATACTTTTGGAAATTGCGATTTTTCTTTCTTAAAATTCAAATTTTTCTGCAAGTTGCGCCTTTTCACAAAATTAGACCTTTGAAAATTTTGAGTTTTATCGAAATTTGGATTTTTTTCCAGCTTCTGAAAAAGGTTAGGTTTTTATTTTTAATCTGATTTACTAAAAATTCCGACTTCTATTTTTTTTTTTTGAAATTCGTCATGTTCGAATTTACCAGCCTGTTCTAAAGATTCCAATTTTCTTTTTATAATTAGACTTTCTTTTGGAATTGTGGCATTTTTTTTTTGTTCAATGCACTCGCAATGGACAGCCCTATTATGCCTTAGAAGCACTTTCTAGAAAGTGCGATCTTTTTCTTGAAAATTCAACGTATTTTTCAAAAATCGTATTTTTTTTCGAAGTCCGTTTTGTTAATTATCTGTTTCTTTATGAATTTCTGTTTAAAATTTGATTCTAGGTTATTTCAACTTGTTAGAAATTCTTGTTCCAAATTTCATTTTCGATATGTTCTTTTGAATTTGAATTTTTTCTGAAGATTTCGACCTTTTATTTTTTTGTCTATCTATCTGTCTGTCTGTCTTTCTGTCTGTCTTTCTGTCTGTTTTTCTGTCTGCCTTTCTGTCTGTATTTCTGTCTGTCTGTCTGTCTGTTTGTCTGTCTGTTTGTTTGTCTGTCTGTCTGTCTGACTGACTGTCTGTTTGTCTGTCTATCTGTTTGTCTGTCTGTCTTTCTATGTATCTATCTGTCTATGTTTCTATCTATCTGTCTATCCATCCATCCATCCATCCATCCATCCATCCATCCATCCATCCATCCATCCATCCATCCATCCATCCATCCATCCATCCATCCATCCATCCATCCATCCATCCATCCATCCATCCATCCATCCATCCATCCATCCATCCATCCATCCATCCATCCATCCATCCATCCATCCATCCATCCATCCATCCATCCATCCATCCATCCATCCATCCATCCATCCATCCATCATCCATCCATCCATCCATCCATCCATCCA
>CM053327.1:35075625-35170625 GCA_028583605.1 Dastarcus helophoroides
AATTGATACAAGTTACACAAATCAATTTGTGTAACGTTTACTGCTCAATGTAATCTAGGTATCGAGTTTAAGACAGTTATTAAAGTGAAAATGAAGTTATTAACTGAGCACATTGTGGTATTTAGGTTAAAATGAACATTACTAGTTTTAATGATAATAACGTAACGATCTATAATAGACGATCTGACTATCGTATCGTCTCAATACATAATGGATGCAATTTTTTATCTGACTCAATTACATTGTAATTTCCTCCTTATTATAATAAATCAGTTGGGTACACAACACTTCTATGAGTTTGATAATTGATTTTAATTACATCTGCACCTGATTCTTATCCAAAATGTAGTACTCAGATTTCTTGGAATTTTTTTGCAATCCATTTTATATTAATTTATCATAATGACATGACATTAAGAGTTCCCACTGTATTAGTCACTATGCTTCAAAATTAACAAAGTAGGAATTAAAAACCTTTTTTCTTATTTGAGTCAATACTCCTGAAATTTAATAAATTCCTTCGAATTTTAAATTTCTTTCAAATTATAAGCGAAAATATGTAAATTTTCAAAAAATATTCTTCTAGCATATGATAACGAAGGCTTCCACGGCCAGAGTCAGTACAGAATATACTTCTCCCGCGATTGGACCGTGTCAAAGAACTACTAAAAGTGTTCGACGTTTTGCCCACCATCTTAGGGGGCTTCTTCAGAAACAAAGAAATAAAATGCAAGGAAATATACAAAAATGGAAAATGAAAAAAGGGGCCAATTTCAAAACATCACAGCACGGTATTTCAGTATGTCCACCATACCAGAGGCGAAACTCTTCTTCCAACAATTAAGCAAAGGTCTTCAAGGGTCATAACTGAATGAATGTTTCCTGCAAATTTCGAGTGTCCAAAAACTTCTTTCCCGTTGATTGAGGTTCATTCCACACTCTCGTAAATAACAGATATTTCATGAAAACAAAAACTTAGTAAACTAATAATCATAGACGTAGTTATAATAGGGCAGGAAGAGGAGAGGATCTAGGGACTCTAGTCAAAATCTGATATTCTTCCTCCATATTTCAGCTATTTCATAGTGCGCTGTAATTGTTGGTATTTTTAGTTGTTGGTTTTATGTTTATGTTTCTCGTCAAGTCAAACTATGTGTCCAACGAGAAGCATAAACACAAATGGTTAAAAATATCAAACATGATCGGTTGATGGAAGAGAACCAGACTTCAAAAGGTCTCTATCCAAAGCGAAAATCTCTACCCAAAGCCTAATATTAGCGACATCTCTAGACAAAGCCAATTATCTCACAATGCGCCTAGACTTGAGTACTTATCGAGGCGGAACCAGGTGCCCCAACCTTCCAACAAAACCAGTCTCTCAGCCAACTAAAAGCGACAACGAATATGGGTTAAATCCGCCGTCCGAGCGAGCGATATGGATGTTTTTGCTCACTTGATCGGTAGCAGTTACAAGTTGACCGAACATCCGCTACATTTGGAGTTAATGGATGCGACGTTTGTTTCTTTTTTTTTATCGATAGCACATTTTTAGCGGAATGTGCAGTGGGAATGGCGTCCCTAGGCGCGGCAAGAGCGTGAAGTGGACGCGTAATAAACATTGGCCGACTGACCTGTCCTTGTCGGGCCCGTTATATCCACAGGGTCACACACTACCACGACCATACTCCTTCGGATGAGACGAGATTCCCAATCGAAAGCGCGAGAATTTCCTCCGGTTGTTTAACCGGGAGATGTTAACGGATAACTTGGACGTTTGTCTTTTCTGGATTTTTCAATCTTTGATTGATATAAAATTTTTGTAGATTCACTAGAACACTGTGGTTTATGATGAAATTGAGCTCTTTACCACAACGTGAATTAATGAATAATAACACGTATTTCGCCAGCAGAACTGACATCATCAAGCTATTACTTAATACGTTCAGTGCTGTCTCACATTGGGTGAAGTTGCACTGAAGTGCTGAAGTAATATAAGTCTATCTATAAAGCACATGACGCACCGGTGCATCGTTTCGTACTGCTGAAAACTTTTGCATGACGCACCGGTGCGTCATCAGCACTGATGTGTTAAGAAGCGTTTTAATCGAAGTGAAAGAAGGAAGTATCAAGACTAGCTGCGTCAATCGTTCTAAACGTCAAAGCAGATGGATTCGATTCTTACTTCCCCCAAAATAGATTGATTTAAATGTCATTGTAGATGGACTCATTATATTCAGTCTAGTAACACTTGATCACCTTCTTCAAACCTTAAAGAATCTAGATTTCTATAAAGTTACTCTTCTAGTATCTTTCAAGATTGGATTGATGCTCAAGAGTTTTGCATGATCACAGAATCACCACATTAACTTCCGTTTTGTTTCAGTTGGCCTACAGCGCGTTAGCCGAAGACATAGAAGTGATAGAAGCCATCCCCAGTTTGGACGAGACGAAAAACCATGGGAAGGAGCGCACCGAAGAGAACGAGGCGGACGGCGACCAGCTGGCGCTCGAGTCGTTGCGCGATCAAGACAAACCGCCCAAGACACTGGCCTACAACGGCGGCCCACCCAGGAGTCCCATCAATTTGCCACCTAGGGCCACGCCGCCCCACTTTCCGTCTCACAAACAGTACGCCGGCCAGAAGAATAAAAAGCCACTATACGACAACAAAAACTCGTACAATGGACCACCGCCTCCGCCGCCCAAGAAGCAGGCCATGGATAAATTCGGTACCGCGGGGGATATCTGGCCAGCGCCCGCCCCGGAGATGCCGAAGATCGTTTCTTTGGATGTCAAGTGCGAGAAGAATTTGATGAAGGTGTATATTGGGTTCGATAAGCCGTTCTATGGGATTGTCTTTAGTAAGGGGCACTATAGCAATGTGCACTGTGTTCATTTGCCTGCTGGACTGGGGAGGACGTCGGCGCATTTTGAAATAGGCATTCACGCCTGCGGAACATCCGGTAATACAGAGAATGGTCTCTATGGATATGGAGCCGAATCGGGATCTGGAACCTATTTCGAAAATATCATAGTTATCCAATACGATCCGCAAGTTCAGGAGGTAATATTATTAGTCCTAATTTTTTAGTTAATCAGTTACGATTTTTTTTTCTCAAACTAAATTCTCAAATAAAATCCAAATTTTCGTTTTTTTTTCGCGATATTGTTTTTCACAAACTTTTATTCCAAAATTTTTATATTTTCGATCAACGGTTGTTTTTCTGTAAATTTGCAATTCTGGATTTGAGTTTATTGATTTTATTTAACATTTCTACGACTCAGTTTGGAAATATTTAAATTTTTATTAATGAAAGTTGACAATATTTTGAAACATTTTTCGAAATATCACTACGTAATATCTAAATTTATAAAACGTCACAAATAAAGGCAACATTTCCACAAAAAACTTTTGAATTTGTAATGAATATTTTTTTTTTAAAGAAATGTCAGCAAAGAATGCTTTTGTAACATTATTCCGGACACGATGACTTTCTTTGGACATTCAAAGCAAGTGGGAAAACGTTTTGTAATTATAATATTGGTCATCCATGGGGACCCTAGTGTCCCTGGCAACCCTGGCGCAGGCACCTGGATCGATCTGGATTAATCTCTCGTTTACAAGCCATTTTCCACAGATTATGTGGTTAAGAAAACCTCCTTAAAAACAAAAAATTCTTAAAACGAAAATAAGGCATCTCAAATGTAGAAACTCAAATTTAATATGGATGTGGCACCATACAAATGCGAAAAGCAAAAGTAAACCGAAATTGTTACGAAACTATGGACCTTCGTTCTTATCAATCTATCCCACGTCCCACTAAATATCTACTACATCTAATTTTACATTCGCAGGTGTGGGACCAGGCCAGAAAGCTGCGTTGCACCTGGCACGACCAATACGAAAAATCCGTCACATTTCGACCCTTCCCCGTCGACATGCTAGACGTGGTGAGGACCGATTTCGCCGGCGACAACGTCGGCTGCTGGATGCAAATCCAAGTGGGTAAAGGACCGTGGGCCTCCGAAGTATCCGGCCTCGTCAAAATAGGTCAAACCATGACCATGGTCCTCGCCATCAAAGACGACGACTCCAAATTCGATATGCTCGTAAGGAACTGCATGGCGCACGACGGCAAACGCGCCCCCATACAACTAGTCGACCAAAAAGGATGCGTTACCAGGCCAAAGTTGATGTCGAGGTTTACGAAGATTAAAAATTTCGGGGCTAGCGCCTCCGTGCTCTCTTACGCGCATTTCCAAGCGTTTAAGTTTCCGGATTCGATGGAGGTGCACTTCCAGTGTACCATTCAGATTTGTCGGTATCAGTGTCCGGATCAGTGCTCGGAGCCCAACCATGGTGGATTGCACAACGATTTGTTGGATATACCTCCTAGTGGGTACGGGGTGCCGCCTCCGCCTCATGGTTTGGATGGGTTTATTCATGGGGGCCATCCTCGGGATGAGAGGAGGTCGAAGAGAGCTTTGGGGAGCGATCCCGAGAAAGAGGTGGGAGTGAATAGGGTGATTAGGGTCGTTTCGACGGGGGATTTGACTTTTACGCTGGATGAGAATAGTACGTCATCCAGTGCGCCGACGATAGTTTTTCCGGGGAAAGACGAACATTCGGGGGGTGTTATATGTATGACGACGCCTGGTTTTGCGGCCACTATTGTGGTACTGCTGGGTATTCTGATTATATCGTGTCTTATGTCTGCGTTTTTGTGCATCAGACTTAGACCCCTTTCTGCTCAAAAATTATCCGATGCGATAGGTTATTCGAGTTCACACGCTAACAAAAGGTCGAAGTCTAAAAGCTGTTTTTACTCGTAGTTAGGAATTAGCAGGAAAAATACCTTGATTTTTATGGAAGGTCTACTGCGTGGTCATTGCTGATGAAAACTTTATTTTTTTATTCACTCGTTATTTTATATAAATAAAGCACATTGATAATAAAAAAGTCATGCCTCAATTGACAAATAGGTTACGTTCAAAGTTAGAAATGAATATTTTGTTTCAAACGAAGATAAATCGTCAGTTTCAGAACATCCAAATTTTGAGAAAAAGCCAAAATTTTTAAAGCAAATCAAATTTTAAAAAATCAAACATTTCAAGTGTCTTAATGTTTTCAAAAGTAGAAATTTTCCAAAAGAATTGATTGAAATGAAAACTTTTCGGTTTTTTTTTGAAAATTTCGACTTTTTTTTGACTTACAAAAACTAATTGAATTTAAAAACAGACAGATTTGCAAAAAAGTTGAAAATTTTTAGTCGACATTTTAAAAAAGTGTATATTTTCAATAACAAGATGGAACAAAGTTAAAATTTAAAAGATAAGACCAAAAATTTGAAAAAAAAGTCAAAATCTGACAAAAAATTAAAACTTTTGAGATGAAGTAAAAATATTCAAGAAACTTGAAAAATTGAAAAGGAAAATTTTAAAAATGTTGGAGATACTAAGGAGAAATTTTTTAATAAAAATACAAATTATCAAAAAAAGTTAAAAGGTAAAAAAAAACAAAATATATACAAAAAAGCCAGAACTGCAAAGAACTAAACATTTTAAAAAAGTTAGAATTTCAAAAAAAAGTCGAAATTTTCAAAATAAAATCAAAATTTCGAGAAATATTGGGAGTCAAACAAGAAAAATATATAGAAATCTTCAAAATAGGTCGAAAGTTTCAATAAAAATTGAATCCTTCAAAAAAAAGATCGAAACTTTCAAAAAGGTGATCCAAGAATCCTGCCTCTTTATTCACGCCGTCAAGGAACCGGGCATCTTCTAGTTAACCTTAGAAAATTTTGTTCTAAAATGGCTTTATTTCTCAAAAAAATGACTTTGATTCCAAAATGGCTCATTTTATAATAAAATTCGATTTTTTGAAATAAATTTCGAGTTTTTCTCCAAATTTGACTTAAATCTCGCAAGGTATAGTTTTTTAACATTAACAACTATTTTTCCATAAATTACATTTTTCTTTCACAGATTTGGACTGATTTCATTTTATTTTGTTTCGAGTTTAATCTCGAAATTGTGCCTTCGAAAGTTCGGTATCAATTCTCAAAAATCGACTTATTCAAACTTTGATGAACTTTGATTTTTTTTTAAGGACTCGATGAAAATGTTTTCTTAAAATGCTCAAGATTAAAATTAATTTTTTTTCTTCAGTTCTACACACAATTTCGCAATTTTCAACAAATTCTGAAATTACCTCGAAATTTTGGATTTGTTAGCATCCTAGCAATACTTCTAGAAATTTTCAATTTCAGTTTAAAAATTTACTTTATCCTTTTGGAAACTTTCGATTTTTTCTCCTAATTTCATTTAAAAATCTGAATTTTTTTGGCCAAATTACGAGGTTTTGCGAAATTTCGATAAATGTTTTTTATAAACTTTGGCTTTTAATTTAGACTAATCTTCATTCAGTTGTCTTTTCGGAATTCGAAAAAGTCGCAAAGAACGCGAGCAATCTTTTTCTCAATTCAAATGTTTGAAGTTTAATATAAATAAAGTTTTCATTTGCAATGCGACAGAGTAAATGTGATCAGGCATTGTATCCGAGTATTTCCAATTTTTTTGGAATCCTATCTTAGGAGAGCTAAAGCCAGGGTTACCCAATAAAAATTAATTTCCGCGGATAATTTCGAAAATATAGCTTTGGAAATGTTGTACAGTTAACGATTTGTAAATAAACGGAATGGCGAAATTTAGGTTTTCAATTATCGTGGCCATGGGTATTGGTTTGGTTTCTGGTGAATTTAGTTTTACATCTAGCTTTTAAGTAATTTATTGATTATTTATTAAATTATTTATTATTTTTAAAGTCTTTAAATGGAATCGTACCTGTATAGAACTAATTAAGACAAAATCGGTCCCAAAATTGTACGAAAATCTCATGAAGAATTGCGCAAGCTAAATTTAGATATAAAAAATCTTCATTGTGAATTGTCTACTTATTTTATTCCTTACTCTCCCTTAGGGCATTTTTTAATTTTTTGCAAGAAACGTTAAACTTCATAAAAATGAAAATTGGTAAATTTATTGCACAAACTTTTACACTTCTTCGCCCTATTAGCACAACTCTACGTACCCCTACCTAATATTTCTAATAGAGAAGTTCTGATCAGTTAACTAACTTAATCACTAATCACCAACGCAGCGCCGCAACTACTGAAGTCAAAAACACGAAATTTGTACCGCAGATTGCTTTCATGGTATAAATAAAGCAATAAAAATGAAATTTCGAACATGATGTGTATGATTATTGTTTTTTCGGTTAAATGGGGATCTATAAAGTTCACAACACGACAAATTTATTAGGAGAACCTCAACTGAAAGGTTTACCAGTTCTAAACAAATCACTTAAACCTGTAACGATCAGTCAGGGTATGCGATAACTGAAGTGATACCATTTGACCAGTAGCTGAACCTGCGTCCAATTACAAAATTCTTTTATTTCCAAATTTTTGACAAAATCTTTTACCTTCTTTCACCCCTTTTAAATATCTAGATAGATATTATGACAAATTGTGTATGTTTGAATTGATAGGTCGCTGGATTTAGAACACTGACGATTTAATCTTAACTATTTATTTTGACTTATAATAATTGTGGTGGCGTTGCTTGCCCCGAATATGCTACATGACATTCTTACAACGATCTTGCGGCTGTTACAATTTGCCGTCTGCTTATCTTAATACTTTTTTGTTGCATTAATAGACCCAGGAGCAATGCCAGTTGGATACCATATTTCAAATCCTAACACAAATCATAAAGAAAAGAGTAAAATATAAGATATCTATTCTATTAATATTGCAAAGAATACTTGAATCATTAAAAAACCTAATTTACAACGCAAAGTCGAACTAGTGTGGGGCGATTATGAGAGATATAATCGAAATATTTCAGTTACTTTATGTCAAATTTGGTTTCAAAAAATTGTTGAAATTCTAAGAAAAAAGGCCAAAATTTGGACAAAAAATTAACGTCTAGGGAAAAATATGAATAATTTTAATTAGAAAATCATGCAATAAAAGCATCAGCAACTAAAAAACTTTATTTTTTAAAGTTCAATTATAAATATAAAGGTGTTAAGATTTGTTTTAAAAAATACACAAACTATAATTTAAACCTCAGATTTAACAACCAAAACCAACAACTGTCTTCTTTGACAACCTTAAAAATAATTTTGATCAATATCACATTAACTTAAAAAAACGAAATCTAAGGTAAAGACAACGGTTTGAAGTACTGTCGGCAAAAGAGGGACGCCACGCCGATCGGCTTGTCCTGGGGCCCAAACTGTGTATTGTTTCGCTCTGTGGCCCTCGCGTACGCCGTAGAATACTCCCTGTCGAAAACGTTCAAGTCCACCTGAGTTCTCCCCAACACTTTACAAGCTAAAAACATTATATCTCTGTATACAGAATGAGTAATGAAGTTGAATTGGCCGCTTTCCCTAAACAGTTTATTCCGTTCTGACGCCAGACTTTTCACGGGCTCTAACAGATCGTTAAGTCTTATGTGGTTTATAATTTGTTGCATGAATCTGAAAATAAATCGAGTTAACTGGCTGCTTAGCTTTGTTGGGAAACTTACGATTTGGTAATTGTATTGTGAGTTCCATTGGGAGGGATCGCCTCTTGATCCCATAGGATGTACATTGGGATGTGGCCGGAATGGAGCCTGGGGGCATCCCAAACGCATCTGACGACTATCGGCGTTTCCAATTGTTCTAAATTGGACAAGTCGAGATTTCATGAATAAAGTAAATATTTTAAACTTAAAATTACTATTTTGTGACTTTTTGTTGAAAGTTGAAGAATAATTAAAAATTTCTCACTGAAAGTAGTAATTTTCATAAAGAAATTAAACTAGAGTTTACACCAAAAGCCAAAATTTTGTTAATAAATTTAGCATTTTAGGAAGTTTTAACAGTCTCAAAATTTGTACGTTTTATAAAAGTTTGATGGAACGGACTGGTCCTTGGTTATTTTCAGTTTCTCTCTGAATATGACAGCTTGGCTGTCGAAACGCGTTAAAGCAACCTTTGTTGTGTTTTTTAATCTTTCTTGGTTTCAGGGGACAAGTTCTGTTTTTCAATTTTTATAAAAGTGTTTGCCCTAAATTTCGTGTCAAGACTCCAAATAAAAAATAATAAAGACAGCACGTTTAAGAAAGAGACAGTAAACATTCGAAAAGAAGAAAAATTTATACCAAAGAAATTTTCATTTTAATCTCGAAATTTTGATAATAAAATAGAATATTGGACTTTTTCTCAAAATTTCTCTTGAAACTTCAAAATTTCGAGCAAAAGTCAACATTTTAAGAAAGTTTTTTTCATTTATGAAAATTTTTAAAATTGAGTTGCGAATTCTATTTTTTTCCATAACTTTGATTTCAAACTCAAAATTTGGACTTTATCCAGAAAGTTGACTTCTACTTCTAGAAATTTACATTGCAATCTTTCAATTTTGAAGTTTTTTGCCGGAATTGCAAGTTGAAATTCAAACGAAAATTGAAAATAACAGACCTAAATTGAATTTTCATAAAAAATCAAACTTTTTATTTATATGCTAAAGATTAATAGAGTGCTTTCCAAATGATCATAGTGAAGTATAACGTAAACGGTTAGTGTCTACTTACGACCCTTCTCCTCGACAGCTAAGAAATATTTGTGATAAAACACTTTCAAACTTGGCCATGAATTTATTTAAAAATTTGTTAGAAAAAGTTATAAAATACACGCACCCAAAACTGTTAATTCCTGCGTCAGGGGGTCTGTGCCTTCCTCGACCGGTTGCATATTGCTAGAGCTTTGCGTTCTGACTTCACAATCCTCAATTTTCCGTTTTTCCAACGGCCCCATTTGGCTCTGTACGTAGAGCGACACTAAATGCGTCTGAACGTTTATCCGTTCAAAGGCCCAAATCAAATTCCAGTAAATGATGGGATGTTCCGTGACGAATTTGGCGTTCGCTAGACATAGGTGGCCCTCTTCTGCAAGAACATTTTCCAACTCCTTCCGTAAAACGAGCGGATTTAGATATGGTATGCTGAAGGGATCGCCTGTCTTTTTATCGTGTCCTGTTATAGTTATGGTAAGAAGAGGTACCTAGAAATAAATTTCACATTTTTAATATTTATTGTACTTCTTCAGTTTATTAGTTATGAAATTTCACATTGTCGAGTGTAGAGGACAAAATTTCCAAAAATACAATCACTAGAAGTGGAAATTTTAACTTTAAGTCCAAACAGAAAAAAAGGATAATTTGGAATAATCCCAGAAATTCGAGAACAAAACTCGTAGTTACGAAAACGAAACCATAAATAAAGGTGTAAGTTTACAAAGAAGTTGGAATTTTGGGAAAAAGTGTCAATTAAAAATAAAGTGTAAATTTTCGGACTTTTTAAAAATAAGTGAATTAAAAAAACGACGAAGTTTTCAAAAAATCAATTTCGAGAGAAAAGTCCACATTTTGAAAAAAATGTCTTTTAAAAACGGACAATTTTGTCCAAAAAAAGCCAAAATTTGCAAATAATCAATTTCGACAGAAAAGTCGACATCTCGAAAAAAGGTCCAATTTTTCAAAATACTTCCTAATTCATAAGAAAAGGCGAATTTCAAGAAAAAGTCGAAATTCTGAACAGATCGACAATTTCAGGAAAAGTAAAGTTTCCCAAAACCTCAAATAAAATAAAAAGATAGAATGTTTTAAAAAAAGTCGAATTTTTTAAAAAAATTTTAAACTTTCAAAGTAAAAATTTCAAGAAAAGGTAGAAAAACGAAATTTTGTAAATAATCGAATTTTTTGATAAACGTTAACATTTCAAAAAAGATGGAAATTTGCATATCTCCACTCTTTTCCTTATATCGCTTGAGTTAAGAATTGAAAATTTAAATACATATGAATTATATATGGGAAAAACACTTTGTTACTTTCCAGTCCAAACACAATTGGTTAATTTTTGCTCCTAGACGATACTAGTCTATATTGTTATAATTTTAAAGATATTAATAAAATATTTCATACCGTAGGCTTAGAACAAGCCTGACACACTGTATTAAGGTTGGAATCCTCGGCCGACCAGTGCGCCATTATGTCTTCATCGTAAAGTAAACAAAGACAATTGTGACACTGCGAGCAGGAAGTTATGGAAATATCAATGCTACTGTCCACGCTTTCTTGACTGGACACCGGATACAAATTCTCAGGGGGCAAAACCTCCTCAGAATCACGAAGATTCGTCGCACTACCGCGATAGCTCCCCAAATCGCCAGGGATACATCTCAATCTGTCACCGCTTTCGCTATCATCCGTAGAATCGTAGTCCACGTTCTCAGAGGCATCGCCCCCACCTAGTCTCTCCTCTGATAACATTTTGACCGGGGTCGACGTCGCCGATGTCGATATGGCCTCCTTAATTTCATCTAGTTTTTTAACGACGGAATTGGCGGCCGATTTTATCGAGCTGATGCCACCTTGGAGAAATTCGTTGGATTTTTTACCTTTCAAATTTGGGCTAAAAACAAATTAATAGTGAAACGAGCGCGAGATGAAATATCATTACCTTAGCGTGGTGATTGCGTTTTCTATGAATTGTTGGGGCACCTTTAGGTCGGCTTTTCTCAAAGAAATCCGCGAAGGTGAGTATCGACTAAAAATGACAATATCGTTAGACCATCAAAGATTTGAAATCTTTCAACGAGTTTTATTTTTTACGGTCTAATTAAAATTGTACCGTAGCTACCTCAGTCCTAATTTTAGGCTGTTCCCAATGCTGGCCAAACTCAGAGTGGTGGTGGTGGTGGGTACGCTTTCCGAACGATGCATTTTTTTCTGGGAGGGTGGGCTGCCATCGAACGTGGCTGATCTGTGAACGGACGAACGAAACAGGACGGGGTCGTCGGTTATTATCGGATTGGAGGACGTCATCAGAGTAACTTCAGGCACGGGCTTGGTCCTGGGCGTCGGGCAGGGGGGTTCGAGAGCGCCCAGAGGGTCGTTCTCGGTCACAGCCATTCTCGGAGAGATTCTAAACATTTAAAACATAATATCTTGTGTCTATTTGGGTCGAATTTTAAAGCAACCATTTCATTTTTCATTTTGGAATTAGAGGATTCTGATTTTCGGGATCTCGACTGATTTTTAATCCCGAAATTTTCGGGCATAAGCTTTTTCGATTCCGGTATTTTCGATATTGATATCATTTTAAAAAAGTTGTAAAAAAGACTGCACCTATCGGAACGCTTAGTGTCAATGTTTTCAACAAAATTACTTGTCTACAGAACTGGGCATATTACTTTTAAAAAGAAATCATTACATTACCCATTACTTTTTCAGAAAAAGGAATGGAAGTACATCGAATTACATAACCATTGGTTAAAAAGTTACTTAGAAAACGAAAATAATTAAAAATCAATTACATTTTCAATTACTTTTAAACTTTATATTATAAATGATAACATACAGTGTAAAAAATTAATAAAATATTGAAAAATTTCACGAAAAAATGTTTTACACGGAATCCGTATACAGCGCCATCTCTGATTCATAACAGGAACATGACGGAAACGTATACTAACCGTAAATGTGTTATAACCAGTTTCCAGACGGCGCTGTATTTATTTTGATTAGTGTTTTTTCGCGTAGGATTCACTTAGGGATGTCGATTTCTTTTTAAAATAATCGATTTTTAGATCGATTCGAATCGTAAGTAAAAGAATCGATTCCCGATAAAATTGGGTGCTGAAAGATCGATTTCCGATTAATCGCCTTGTTGCTGAAATTTTTAAACATTTCTAATAAAAGAACAATTGAATGATTATAAAGAATTGGTGTCATATCTCTATCAAAAATATCAATTTTAAGTGATACAAAGGTTAAAATGTTGTGATAAAGCATTCAAAACGTTAAATTACCTAACAATTTTTAGGCAACGCAAAGCTTAAAGAAAATGTCGAAATTTCGAGTTTTAAATCGAAATTCCGCGATTAAGATTGAAGTTTCAGGAAAAAAAAATCGAAATTTGAAAAAAAAGTCAAAATTTCGACCTTATAAGGTGGAAATTTCGAGAAAAAGGTCTAAATTTGAGGAAAGTCAAAATTTCGAGAATAATGTCAAAATTTTGATATCAAGGTCTACATTTCGAGAAAAAAATCGATAGTTAAGAAAAAAGTCGAAAATTGAGGGGAAAAAAAACGAAATTTCGAGAAAAAAATTGAACTTTTCAGATTAAGATCGAAATTTCGAGAACAAAGTCGAAATTTGAGAAAAACGTCGAAATTTCGAGAAAAAAGTCGAAACTTGAGAGAAAAGTCGAAATTTTGAGGAAAAAACCGAAATTTCCAAACAAGAGGTCCAAATTTCGAGGTAAAAAGTCGAAATTTTGAGTTTAAAGTCGAAATTTTATTACGGTCAAAATTTCGAGAAAAAAGTCGAAATTTTAGAAAAAAAAGTCGAAAATTTAAGAAAAAAGTCGAGAAAAAGGTCGAAATTTCGAGAAAAAAGTCGAAATTTAAAAAAAAAGTTCGAGATTTCGAGAAAAAAGTCGAAATTTAAGAAAAATTTCGAGATTTCGAGAAAAAATTTAAAATTTCGAGAAAAAAGTCAAAACTTGCAAAAAAGTCGAAACTTTTAGAAAAAAGGTCGAAATTTTGAGTTTTAAAGTCGAAATTTCGAAATATTTCGAGGAAAAAGTCGAAATTTAAGAAAAAAGTCCAGATTTCGAGAACAAAATCAAAATTCGGAGAAAAAGGTAGAAATTTCGAGAAAAAAGTCGAAATTTCGAGAAAAAAGTCAAAATTTGCAAAAAAGTCTAAATTTCGAAAAAAAGTCAAGATTTGTGAAAAAAAGTCGAAATTTCAAGAAAAAAAAGTCGAAATTTCGAGGGAAGTCGAAATTTTGAGAAAAAAAGTCGAGATTTCGAGAAAAAAGTCGAAATTTAAGAAAAATGTCGAGATTTTAAGAAAAAATTTAAAATATTGAGAAAAAAAAATCGAAATTTCGAGAAAAAAAGTCAAAATTTGTGAAAAAAAGTCGAAATTTCGAGAAAGCAAGTCGAAATTTTCAGTTTAAAGGCGAAATTTGAGAAAAAAAAACGAATTTTCGAGAAAAAGGTCGAAATTTCAAGAAAAAAAGGTCGAAATTCCGAGAAAAAAGTCGAAATTTCCAGAAAAAAGTCAACATTTGCAAAAAAGTCAAAATGTCAAAAAAAAAATCGAAATTTTGAGTTTAAAGTCGAAATTTCGAAATATTTTCAGAAAAAAGTCGAAATTTAAGAAAAAATGTCGAGATTTTGAGAACAAAGTCAAAATTTCGAGAAAAAAGTCGAAATTTCGAAAAAAAAAGTCGAAATTTAAGAAAAATGTCGAGATTTTAAGAAAAAAAGTCGAAATTTCGAGAAAAAAATCGAAATTTCGAGAAACAAATCGAAATTTCGAGAAAAAAAAGTCAAAAGTTGCAAAAAAAGAGTCGAAATTTCTAGAAAAAAAGTCAAAATTTGCGAAAAAAGTCGAAATTTCGAGAAAGCAAGTCGAAATTTGAGAAAAAAAAACTAATTTTCGAGAAAAAGGTCGAAATTTCAAGAAAAAAATCGAATTTGGGAAAAAAGTCGAAATTTAAGAAAAATGTCGAAATTTTAAGAAAAAATTTAAAATTTTGAGAAAAAAATCGAAATTTCGAGAAAGAAATCAAAATTTCGAGAAAAAAACTCAAAAGCTGCAAAAAAAGTCGAAATTTCGAGAAAGAAAGTCAAAATTTGTGAAAAAAAGTCGAAATTTCGAGAAAGAAAGTCAAAATTTGTGAAAAAAAGTCGAAATTTCGAGAAAGCAGGTCGAAATTTTCAGTTTAAAGGCGAAATTTGAGAAAAAAAACGAATTTTCGAGAAAAAGGTCGAAATCTCAAGAAAAAAGTGGAAATTAAAGAAAAAAGTTGAGATTTTGAGAAAAAAGTCGAAATTTAAGAAAAAAGTCGAGATTTCGAGAAAAAAGTCGAAATTTCCAGAAAAAAGTCAACATTTGCGAAAAAGTCGAAATTTCAAAAAACAAAGTCGAAATTTTGAGTTTAAAGTCGAAATTTCGAAATATTTCGAGAAAAAAGTCGAAATTTAAGAAAAAAAGTCGAGATTTCGAGAACAAAGTCAAAATTTCGAGAAAAAAGTCGAAATTTCGAGAAAAAAAGTAAAAAGGTGCAAAAGAGTCAAAATTTCGGGAAAAAAGTCAAGATTTGTGAATAAAGTTGAAATTTCAAGAAAAAACTTTGAAACTTCGAGAAAAAAGTCGGAATTTCGAGAAAAAAAAGTCAAAATTTGCGAAAAAAGTCGAAAATTTTATAAAACAGTCGAAATTCAAGAAAAAAGTCGAGATTTCGAGAAAAAAGTCGAAATTTAAGAAAAATGTCGAGATTTTAAGAAAAAAATTAAAATTTTGAGAATAAAAGTCAAAATTTCGAGAAAAAAATCGAAATTTCGAGAAAAAAAGTCAAAAGTTGCAAAAAAAAGTCGAAATTTCGAGAAAAAAAGTCAAAATTTGTGAAAAAAGTCGAAATTTCGAGAAAGCAAGTCGAAATTTGAGGAAAAAAAACGAATTTTCGAGAAAAGGTCGAAATTTCAAGAAAAAAATTGAATTTGAGAAAAAAGTCAAAATTTCGAAAACAGTTAGAAATTTCGAGAAAAAAGTCGAAATTTCGAGCTTAAAATCGAATTTTTTAAAATAACATTTTTTAAAATCAATATCCTTTCTACGCCTTTGTACCATTTCGAAAAAGTTGAAATTTCCAGAAAATTGAGAAAAAACTCGAAATTTGAGAAAAAAGTCGTAGTTTGAGAAAAAAGTCGAAATTTCTAAAAATAACAATTCTTTTAATCGATGCTCTTTCTACGCATTTGTAGCATTTCGTTAAATTTCGATTTAAAAATAAAAATGTTAACTTTTTTCAAAAAATTTCGACTTTAAACTTCAAATTTCGACTTTTTTTTCGAAATTTTGACATTAAAGTCGAAATTTTGACTTTCATCTCGGGATTTAGAGGAGAAAACGTCAACATTCAGTTATAATTTTTTTCTTCAAATTGATGTCCTTCTTCGCTCTTGTAATTTTTACTTCAAAAACAGTAAATAAACTTTTTTAAGTTTTGTATTTTGTAGTGTATTTATTAGTACGTATGTAACGTGTTCAATCACTAAATAAAAGTTTTTAAGACGGGAAACAAGTAATAAAATAACGTAGGGTAATTTTTGTGAAAATACGGTAATTTTAACTGCGTATTCACGGAATTTTACCTTCAAATATATGGCAACACTGCACCACAGTTATTTTTCCTATTCAGTCAACGACATAATGAATGAAAAGAAATGTTAATGCTGCCATCTGTTGGCTTATTAACGTAGCTATTGCTAGTAGAAGGAAGTGGAGAATAACATAGTGACATAAATACACTTAAATAAAAAAATTTTGTCATTAAATTTACAGTGATATACATCTACGGTAACTCAATCAGACTCTTAGGATTTTTGAATCGTTCATTAGATGGATTTTGTATTCGAGATCGATCTAAAAAATCGACCTTGAAACTTGAAAAAATCGATATTTCGATTAATCGATCTCAGATCGACATCCCTAGATTCACTCGGAAACGGGTCGCGAAGCGATAAAGCCTATGTGCGAGCGTATTAAATATTTTAATGTAAAATTTAGTTCCGCTAATAAGTTAGCGCAATATTTATTAATTCTGAGGCGGGACGAAGTTCGCTAGGGCCAGTTAATTAATAATATGTTTTAAAGATCTAAATTGTAGAACCACAATATTTTTCCATTTTACCACATAATTAATTATCTAATTACTGACGTAGTCAAGATACAAACTATTCTTTATACTCTTTTTTGTGGAACGCACTGCACCTTGGTGTTATCCTCAAAAATTAAAATACAAATCTTGTTCCCTGAAACCTTGAAAGATTAAAAAACGCAAGAAAGGTTGCTATAAGCTATCATCTTCAGAGAGATACTGTATCTCTTTGAAGATGATAGTTTGGCAATCGAAACGCGTTAGAGCAACCTTTTTTGTGTTTTTTAATCTTTATTGGTTTCAGGGGACAAGACTCTATCCTCTTCATAATTTTTTCAGCACAATTTTGAATTTTTACCCAAATTTACTTACTTCTCCCCCTCTTCTAAAGTTTCACCCCGATTTGGGTCAAAATTGAGCGTTCTAGAGCATGTCTTTTTATTGCTTTGTTCGATTTTGTCAATGATATTGGCATCACCAGCGCTTTCGGACCTCGAAAGAAGGCGACTTCTTTCCCTTGGACTTTCCGGGGGCGAAGACTGATTAATTAAAACGTCAACCTCCTCTTCATCTTCATTGGCATCCTCAGAGTCAGCCACCGACTGTCTAGAGCCGTTGAGTGCGCCCCTAAATATACTCTTTTGGAATTTATCCAGTAAGCTCTCGGATTGATTATTCTCGTGCGAGTCCAATGAGGATCTGGATTCCGTTCGGTCGCCAACTTCCAAAAGACCCGAACCTGAAACGATTGACATTAAACAACTGAACCAATGCGACTTTAATGGGAGATACGCTTTTTCACGCAATACGGTGCCATTTCCAGAGGAATGTAAAAATTTAAAACCAGCATTTTTTATAAAAAAGGTTTCTCCAGAGAAAAAATCGAAATTTTGTGACCAAAATTTGGTAAACAACAATGCAGGAAAGTGGAAAAAAGTTAATTCAAATAAAAAACTAGATTTAAAAAAAAATCAAAAATTTCGAGAAATGCCGAAAAATTTCTACTTACACCACGTTTGCAAATTTTTGATTTTCTTTAAACATTTTTTTGTAAAAATTCACTTAAAATTTCGACTTCTTTCTCAAAATATCAACTTTTTTACAAAATCGCTATTTTTCACTCACGAAAGTTCGAAACTTTGCTCCAAGATTTGGAGTTTTTGATAAATTTCGATTTTTGTAGAAATTTAAAATTTTTCAAAATATCGATTTCCTTATGAAAATTTCCACATTCTTCATTTTTTGTTAACCAAATAGTTACAGTTTTCTTGGATTAAATAATTACCCCCTTGGGCTGAGGATAATCTGTTTTCTCTATTCCGTGCAGCCCATCGGAAGTGCGCAGCTCCTAATATCACATTTCGTAATTTATTCCATAACAGTTGGCTAGAACTAGAAAACGCCGGCCATTCAGCCTCCAGCACACATCTATTGTAGAACCTGCAATTTAATTTATATATAGCAACTAACACGAATGATATTTTTACAAAATGACACCAAAAGGAGACATTTTCTAAATATTTTCTGAAAATTTGACCCAAATAATTCAAGAAACGAGACCTGTTAGAAAACATTGTTTGGCTAAAATCAAAACACTTCTGTTCAAAAAAAAAAATCAACAAGAACTTGAAACGTTTTCCTCAAATGAGTTCAAGAAAACAAGGAACGTTATTTTGAGAAAGCTTCCCTCGAAACTTGAATTATTCTAATTCTAAAATGCGACTTGAAGAAAATATTTCTTGCTCAAAATTGAAACATTCTCTCTTAAAAAAAGAACAATAAGAAGTTGGACAAACAATAAGAAATTGGACAAACAATAAGAAATTGATTTGGATTTTCAACAAACAAGAATTGGCATTTCAGGAAAACATTTCTTAAAACGAAATAAAATTATTTTTTCTCTAAAAATGTGATTTGAAGAAAATATTTCTTGAGCAAAATATTAACATTAAAAAATATTTCTTAAGCAAAATACAAACATTAAAAAAAGTTAGAAAAGTTTTCTCCAAATATATTAATATCCAAGAAAAAGAAATCTCATTTCAAGATAACGTGTTTCAATTAAAATTAAAAGATGTTTTTTCTCCAAAATGCGATTTGAAGAAAACATTTCCTGATCAAAATCGAAACGTTTTTTCTTCATAAAAAAAAACAGTGGGGTTGCCCTTTGCGAGTGGATTGAACTAAAAAAAAAAATTAAAATCCAACAGAAGTCGAAGGTTTCCCCAAAAATGTGATTTAATACAATATTTCTCAACAAACATCCAAATATTTTTTCTCCAAATATATTATTTGGAGAAAAGAAAAATTGCCCAAACTTTTTGAAAGAACTCGACCAAAATTGAGACATTTTCTTCTGCAATAGCTCATAATTAGGCAGATTTAAAATCACTGCTCATATTCACCATGAATTTTGAGCTCCAAAATATGGCAAAATGTTACATACATACAGTGTCTCTCTGAAGATGATACCTTGGCTATTGAAACACGTTAGAGCAACTCTTGTTGTGTTTTTTAAGCTTTCTGGGTTTTAGGGAATAAGATTTGTATATCAAAATGTTACACAGCGCAAAAAACGCACCCGTAAGTTAAAGCGTTCGGTTGCAGCCCATATTTTTTCATTATGACCAACAATTTCACAGCCAGAAGTGGTTTTGAGTGTTCCCCGCACAACTGCATCATCAACCTGTAGCACACTTCGTCGCAAGCCAATCGCTGCTTGGTTGCTTTCACTAACAATTCATAAGCTTGCTGTAAAAGTATTTTCTCTTTGCCCGGGTTGAAGTGTAACATACTGGGCAATAACATGAAGTAAAGCGTATGGGAGGTGCCGCAAAGGCATTTCGCCCATCGATCCGGATGCCTGGAGTACTTCCTGCAACAATCATATCCAGTTATTTGGAAAATTTGTTCCAATATTTTGCAGATACCAGTGAATTGAATACTCATAATTCATATTTGATATATTCTTACCGGGCGAGCTTTTGCGCCGACTTAATTTCATGCTTGGTCCTTCGCGCCATCGGCGAACCGGGAATAATTCTCTGAGAATAGAAGTTCGTTATGTGATTTCTCCTTTTTGTTTTTAAAAGAGACGGATCAAGCAGAAAATGTTTATACGTTCTGTGATCTGAAACATAAACGAAACGATGAAATTTGACATTGAATCGAAATTTTAGGCGAAAGCATGCGAATTAAAATCCAAAACTCCATGTTGGAGGATCAACGGTAAAATTTACAAAAACTTGAATTGAAAAAACTGTTCTTGAAATTATGAAAAAACTATCGACAGCAATTCATGATCAAAATCCAAGGAAAATAACGAAAAGTCTGAGAAATTCAAATTTAAAATCAAAATTTGATGAAAAAATTGAAAGCAAAAAGCAAAAACTTGGAATTTGAAGAATCGGCATCATAAAGCTCACTTTGTGTAGGCTCCGGAGGTAACACGAAAATAGTCTTATCGCTTTTCTGCACGCTATCGAACTCTATCAGTCGAATCTCTCCATCCTCGTTAGTCGATAGTCGCTCCATGCACTCATCAAAGAACGCCAGCCCATGGTCGCCATCCACTACAAAACTCCGTTCCTCAATGAAACGGATAAACATTTGAGTTTTCATCAACAAGTTGTAGAATTTATGGTGGGTCTTTTCCCGACTTTTTAGGAAATCGGACAGTTGAAACAAGGCTTGTGGATCGGTGGTACCAACGGTGGGCGCCTTGGTGATCGGCAACAGATAATTTCTGTAGCCTTTGAGGGCCAATACCATAAATTTGAGGAAAGCTTCTTGGATTTCCAATTCGACGGCTTGCTGCAAAGTTATTTGCTATTAGATTACCACCAGAGGGGTAGCTAATTATTTGAATAACTTACTTCCTTTTTACGCTTTTGAAATTCCATTTCGATTTCAATATCATTATTGGTTATATTCTGCTTTACGTTTATAGCGTTATTTCTTAGTCGATAGTAAACCTCCTCTAAAGATGCTTTCAGGCATTTCATTGCGCGTTTTGGAAGGATTTTGGTGGACAAGAGGTTCCTTTGCGGTTCTGCAACCTAAATAAAACGCAACTACTGAACATATTTATCAAATTGACTAACTGTTTCAAAATTTGAAACATAAAAACATTTTTAAGATCAAATTTCTTGAATTGTTGAGTGCAATTGCAAACAAAATTATGACATTTCGAAAATTGAAGTGAAAATTTTGAAAAAATAAACAGAATTAAATTTCAAAAGCTGACATTTTATATAAAGATTAAAAAAAATGGAAAAACAGTAACCATTTGCGCAAACGTTAGTCAAGATTAGGCTAATAAAAACAAGTTGTACTCACTGTAATGATGTTTGTATCCAGGTCGATACAGCTAACATCTGGTGGAGGGTCATAAAGGTCGAAAAACCTTGAATCCACTCCTATCAGAAATGGTAAGGGTGCGTGCAACACTTCAACTAAACCTGAAATATAAATAAATTCAATCGCATGGGTGTCATTTAAAAATTGTCTTCCTTCTACCCAATTGTACTAAATTTCAACATTCGAGTTATGTACGTCATTCTCTAAATCTTTCACTCTCCTAATACTATAATTGTCACCAAATATCCCAATAAAACAATTAAATACAATCCACCTACCTAAAGGACACAAAGGAATGTAAGGACACTGCCACTTAAAAGGAAATAGCAAAGACGAAACTGCTTCAGTCACCGCTGTCAATGTATCGGCACGGAGTGAATGCAGCAGCATTTTTTGCTCCGTCAACGCCAACAGCATCACCTGCAAACAATTATCCGGCCCCAAACTCGTCAACAAATGCTTAAAACCGCCGGCGCTCCTCGGCAAAGGCAAATCTTCCGGTTGCGTAAAAATAACTTGTTCTCTGGAATGTGTACTAAGCTGCAGCAGCGTCCTAGGGGACGGAAACGGAACTTCCTCATAAAGTTGGACGATATACTGCTCAACTGATATGGACTGGGGCTCCGTACTATTCGCAATACTCTAAAAAAAGACCTCACTTTGTAAAATTTCAAAATTTAAAACACCAGCGAACGTACATGTAGAAACATAAGCCAGGTTTCGAAGGCGTCCGAGAAGGGCCAATGGGACAAAACGCAGATGCTTTTGTTCACTTTCAAGGCGCCATCTTCGCCTTCTTTGTACTCTAGCAACTGCTTCTGTTCTTCACTCAGTTGGTCTATCGAGTAATCCTCGTAGAAGGTCACAGCTGAGCCGTACACTTTGTGTTTGGCATCGGACACTGTCAGGACGAATGTGCTGAAAACTGGCTTCGGACTGTTGGCCTGCTTGGGCCAAAGCTCTAGGGACGCCCCCATAGGTAAACAGAATAAAGGCACAGAATTGGGAAATGGAAAATCAGGTAGATCCGTTACGGGATACCTGAAATAACCACGTGAGTAACAACTAGGAGTAAATTCTTAACATTCATTATTTATAATAAAAAATTACTTTAAGAAAGCTTCTAAACGAGTAATTAACAATAAAAATTTGAAACTACTCTTCTGAAATCTAGATAACATTTGTGTTTTTTTTTTAATTCGGGAGCTTACCTGTACAAAACATCGGGTTTATATGTGATTAAATTTGCTCGATTCATTGACTTCTTATAACACAAAAAAACATCGCTACCAACAATACCCTTGTTTAGATTCTTGTAAATACAGCAGAAAGCGTGTGGGGGCGATTCCCCCTTGCTCGCTATAACAACGCAAACGTCCGTCACCACAAGAGCATTGCACGGCATCGTAGGCAATCCTCGCCTAAACGTTAGGAAAGTTTGGGACGTGGAATTATTAACATTGGCGATATTGCCCCCAACGCTGGATTTAACCACTTCCGCATCATCCATCAACAACTCCTTACCCTCATACATAACACCTGCAAGGTACACCAGTAAAACCAGCAACTGAACACTCGCAGCGATATTTACCAATGTCAACCAAAGGGGGTTTATCGCGCCCCCTTCTAAAACACAAAAAACACTCTTGCGTCCTCAGGCTGCCGTGATTCAAATCCGCGCTTAATCCCGTTGGTGTGTGGGTCACGACTTCGTACCCTTCGGGTAGTTTCTCCTCCAACGCAGGAAATATAACGCTAATGTCCGTAATTGGTGGTCTTTTGTGGTTTGCCTTCACGTGTTCTTCCGAGAACTCGCTATTGTCTAAATACTTGGGGTGGTCGGGTAGGCCGGCCACAACGAAATAATCCGCGATTCGCCTTTCTTCCATTTTACGTTTTAATTGGTATCAACTTGTTTAATAACTAATTATGCTTCAAAATAACGGTGTGGGTTAAGGCACGTCTTTTTCCCTACATTAGCCGACGGCGTCTTCCTTTGTCTATCTGCTGATATCACTCAACCATGTCTGTTTACGAGCTTTGTTGTGTAAATTTTTACTTTCACTTGGTTTTTTAAAACTTCACACCTTACAGCGAAATACATAACAGACTTGACATGTCGCGTAAACGTCAAGATGACATTTGACGTATTTGACGCGATCACAAAACAAAGCACCACAAGAAATGAAACTTTTGGATTGTTACTAAAAACCCACGATATTTAAAGGTAGCTTCACGTCACTGGCACTGGTTAACATTTTGAGAACTATATAGACATTACGAAAGTAAAAATAAAATACAAGGAAACAAATTTTACGAAGGCGTCGAAAGAACATCAATGAAAAAAAACTTCAGAAATTTCGAGTTGAAAGTAGAAATTTCGGTTTTAATCTCAAAAGTCCGACTTCTCGAAAATTCGAATTTTTTCACAAAACTTCAACGTTTTTTCGAAATTTCAAGAATAAGGTATTGGTATTTGAAGTGTACACCGCACTTTTGTCAGAATTACCGTATACGGTAATTATCGTACGTATGGCAACACTGTTACCGACACAATGGATATTTTAGGTTAAAATACCAACCCAAGAAAAGAACATAGAGAATTACTCTAGAACGGCAAATAGTGGGCCTGCGCATTTGTCAATTTTTTTCTAAAATTTAGTAGAACATTTAGCCGCGTGTAATACACGAATTAATAGAATTTCCGTAAAAATGTTGTAGCTTTATTTGATAACAATTTTACATGTAAATTTTTAATAAAATTTAGCATCGCATCATACGGTATGCAGAAAAAGCATAGAAGTTCTAGTCAAAAGCGTTTTTGACTAAGCGGGTTCCATGTTGCTACTTCAATGAAAACTTTGTGATGTAAACTAAATGGGCTGACGTACACTGACTAAAGTACGCTTTCACGTAGTCACAGTTAGGTTGTTTGACTTTGAGCGCTCTATTGTCGTTTTCGGCTTAACGCACACGGAAAACTGTTTTGGTCTTTCTATGTGCGTCAAGCCTTACTATATAAAAACGTGAAGTTTCCTTGCTCAAATTTTAGCCTCTATGGTTTAATTTGAGGTTGACCCAACCGTTTGTCAACTTTGACATACGTCAAATTTAAAAGTTTGTAAATTTGTTTGTTGATAAACACGGGGTAAAGTTGTTATTGGCGTTTAATTAAGCAAAATCGATTTATTAAACCCTCGAGCCCCAACCCCATGTTATCGTAATCATCCCGTTGAAGTTCGAAATAGCGATTTTGTTCCCAATTCCACGTAAACAAAAGCGGATTTTGTTCTAATGAGGGTTATGTGCAACATTACATCAAGATACCGAAAACTGTTTAGTTATGAGCGAAACGGACGATACCGATGACCTATTGTTGATTCCTCCGGATTTTTACACAATCCAGTCGAGTTTGGAGGATTTGTTGGCCGGGAAAAGTGATTATTATTCCGTGTTCGATAGTCTTATTTTGCAGGTGTCCAATTTGGAATCGCGTCTCTCCAATTTGGAAATCTCTTCAAATTTAAGCATATTGAGCGACATGGAGTCCCAAAGTGCACAAAGTACGCCGCAAAAACCTAAAACTAAACCTAGGTTGTCTTCGTTGCCGAATAGTCCCAATGTAAATCGATTTGCGTCTAGTCCTAAGAAAATTTCACCGTTAAGAACGAAACATCATAGCTCTAAGGTAGGAGTCTTCGAGGAGGTTAAACAGATGGGGGATCACATAATTAGCGAAGTTGATAGTTTTCTGTCAAACGTTAAAACGATTAGGAAGATTAGCGCCATTAGAAATCTGAACAGTGATTTTGAGAAATTAGACACTCAGGCCCCGTTAAAGAAAGTTAAAGCAGCAGACGACGTCGAGCAGATTCTACAAGAGATGGACATTCAACGAATGGAGAATGAAGCACAAAAACAGTTGAATCAGTTGGTTGGGTTAAAAAAAGCTGCTTCGATGCATGAGGTGGCTTCTGATAAAAATTTTATCCCAATTAGGGAATCCAGAAGCGAAGTGTTTTCTGAAAAGTTAAATCCCATTGAAATAAATTGTCAGGGGAATGCGCCTACAGCTCAGTCTTCTTTCGCATTAATATCTCGGATGTTAGATAGGAAGAGTCCCATTGATGATGAGTTGCATAGTTTGGCTCAAGAGGTTGTTAATAAACATAAAGTTTTGTCTAGCAAGTCGAGCGTGGTGGCAAAGTCTGGGGTAACGTCGAATGCGGCTCCTGACGGAAGCGAACAAGGTAAAGAGCTGAAGGACGTCTCTGGTGATTCTAATTTGGGGTTGCTGAGCTTAACGACGTTGTGGACTCGGCAGGATGAGAAGCAAAAGCAAGAGGAGCAAATTGCTCAGAAGTTGCAAGAGGAACAACTCAGGAGAAAGGTATGTGTTTGAAATAAAAACTCATTTTTGTTTGCTTGTGACATTGTGACCAATGTTGATTATGTTGCAGCATTGCGAAACTTTAATTGTCGAACTGCAGAATTTAATTTTGGAGCAACAGCAGAAATTGGCGGTAGCTTTGAAAGTTGATGAAAAGAAGGACACTGCCATTTTGAAATTTCACGACGCCTGGGAAACGATGAAGATGAAATACGTCTTGGTTAATAGGGAGAGGGAAGAGTTGGAGGAGCATAATCAGATGCTGCAAAAAATAAGGCAGAAGGAAATTGAGGATGTGAATCAGGTAAATAATCAATATAAGTTGATTGAGGTGTATTTAGTGATCGGTTGTAGAAAACGTCATTCTATGAGAAGGAATTAACTCGGCTTCTAACTTTGGCCCAAGACTACCAAAGCAAAATCGCCCAAGTTGAAGATGAGTGCGCCAAATTGAGAACTCAACTTGCTGAAACTCAGGAAGCGTTGAGGAAAACCAAAGAGAATTACGAAGTGGAAGCAACCAGAAATAAACAGCTTTCGGACATTTTGGCCAACAAGGAAATCGATATGATTGAAGTTAGTTGATTCGTTTTGTTCAAACCATGTTTCAATTTGAAATTGCAGTTGAAGGATTCCATTGCTCAAGCCAGACGAGAAGTTTCTAACAGCAAAATCGCGATAACGACATCACAAAATGAAATGACAGGGATCAAATCTGAGTACTTGCTGCTGAAGAAAGACTTGGAAGAGGAGAAAATTCGCTCTCTAGCGCTAAAGAAAGATAATGAGAAACTCTTGGGGGAACTTGATCATCAAAAGGCGATTCAGGTTGGTTCAACTCCAAGCGCCTGCGATTTCAAAATATTTCTTATTTTAGAAAAACCTGGAGGATGAATTGGTCAATCATCAGAAGCAACTTGAAACCAATAAATTAGAGTTGCGTAACTTCTATCAAGGTCAAGTCGAGTTGGTCGTCGCTAACAAGCTGAAGGAGTTCCAGGAGCAGTTAGACCAATCAGAACGTCGTATGAAAGAGGAGCTTAAGAAACGCGAACTTGAAATCGCTCAAGTCGCCGCTGGGCATATCAAAGAATTTGTGGATAAGTACGCAATGTGAAACTACTAAATTTATCACTAAAGAGCTGTTTTAGGCAAACGTTAGAAGTAAAGCTTCTGGAGGAGAAGCACCAAGAGGAGATTCAGCTGCGCAACATTCAACTCTCCAAGTGCAAGCAAGAAATTGAAGAAATGAAGGAGAGGTGTAGAAATCATCAAATCAAGAGCGCGCAAGTGGCGCAGAAGCTGAAAAAGCTCATGGAGGCTCAATGGATGGAAGCGTTAAACATCATCAGTGCGGTTAGGACTCCTCCTCAGAAAAGCAACGATGAGATGGCGATCGAACAGTTGAATTCCCTCAAGCACCAATCGTATAATAATTTAGACGAGTTACTCTCCCAGAATGTGTTCGAGGAGTGGGGGGAGAATGCGCCCGCACGAAAACGCCCGGTGAGGTCCAAGTTTTTCATGGAGTCTACCGAGAAGAGCGTCGAGCCACAGGATAACCAGTTACACATGGATACGCCTGTGTCGAGCAAATTTAAAGAAAAACCAAGCGAGGGAAGTCGGACAAATCTTCATAAGTATATTGATATGGTAAGAATTTGTTGGAGCTAATGGACAAAAGAGCGAAACAATTTTCGCACTTTCGACGAATTCCTTGTTGAAGGTTTCCTTTTTTATTACTACCTGCGATCCAAAATGTATTTTTGAAGTCTCGACTTTTTCCGGAATATTGGAATAAAGTAGAAATATAAGTTAAGTCGTAATCTGAAAAATTCAACTGGTTCAGACAAAGGTCGAAATTTCGAGAAAAGTTTTTCGAAATTAATATTTTAAAATGGAAATTGTAGAATCTTAAGTTTCAGTTGTTGCAACAGAAGTCACAGCAGCAGCAGCAGCAAGAGAAAGATACCAAATCGCTGCCTGAGAAAGACCAGAATCAGGCCGAACACGAATTGGGGGGTTCTGCAAGTTCACGAAGCACGTACCATGTGAGTATTGTGTATTATTGCTTCAAAGTGCAGAATTTTTCTTTTCTTAAAGTGAATCAATGCTTTACAACATTTAAAGTTATTCGACAGGATTCGGACGAGAGAAAATTACAAGCAAAAAAAGAGAGGAAATTGGACAAACCACCTTGGAAATGACACTTCTGGTTGCATTTGAATAAATTTTACATTCTAATTGTACATTTGTTTTATTACTGGTTATTTTGTTTACACAGTGTATATATAACAAATATTTTATCACAATTTTTTATTTTATTATAAAATGTAAGTAAATATATTTTTTATTTAATCTCCATCCCCACCTTACAAAAATTGGATTTTTCCTAGGCACTTTTATTATAGAGATAGAAGTGGACCCTCTTCTTTTTGAACAAATCGTTCACGACCGATTTGTTCGAAAAGAACGGATCAATATACTGAATTAAAAGAATTAATTTAGTTTTCTAAAAGGATGATTATTTTATGATTTTAAACGGTATCTGTTGTGGCGCCACCTCTGATGCAAAGCTTATTTCTAATTTCTACAGGACGCTGTATTATGACACGAAAGGAGCTTTAAGCAAATACTACTATTATTATCTAGATGTCAGTAAAATTTTAAATCATTACTGACATTAGACATTGAATAATTAATATTGAATAATAATATTCAATAAACGCAGTAGATCACTAGATAATACAAGTGATCTTTTCTTACGCTACCATTCCATCCCGTTACAGTGTGCTATAAAAATTATAACAGGAAGAGAATTCTGTAATAGAGATGGCGCTACAGTTACCGTCTACATTTACGGATCTTTTTTATTTTAAAGTGATTATTTCCTGCTCACTTGTACACTACTTGCTAGTTCGCATAACCTTTTTTAACGTAAAATTTCTCCTGTTAGGGATTGTTTGTTTATAACTAATCCCTTCTATCTTAATCGAAAAGATATCGCTCAATACTCTGTACTCTGTTATCGCAACTGAATGTTTTATCTCAGTTTGCAGGGTTTATAGGGGTTTGGTTGTTGAGGGAATCGATCCATTTGAGATTCCTTCATTTAAAATATTTCAACAATTTTTTAATAACCAAAAGGTTGAAATTTTGTATAAACAAAACAATAAATGCGAATTCCAGAAAAAACTGAAATTTTTAAGCTGACAACTGAGATGTTGAAATCAACCAAAAAATATTGAAATTTCCATTTAAAAGTCGAAATTTGAGTAAAAAATAGCGAAGCAAATTCAGAGGAGAAGTTTCTGGAAAAAATCGAAATGTTGAAAAACCAAGTTTTACAAAAAAATAATCCAGTTTAAACACGAAAATTCCAGAAAAGGAAGAACATTTCGAGTTTAAAACCAAAGTTCTGACAAAAAAGTCTACATTTTTAAATTATAACATTATTGTGAGAAAATAGTGGAATATTCTAGTAAAAATATAAATTTTGACTTTTAAACTCAAAAAAATGCTGACGAAAGAGTGCAATTTTTGTGATTAAAGCCGAAATTTTTCAGTCGAAACTCAACATTTTTTTCTGTAGACATGTAAATTGAAAGCAAAGTCAAAATTTTGTCTAAACAGGTTGAAATTCTACTTGAAATTTGTAGAAAAATTGAAATTTATGGTCGAAATTTTAAGACGCTCGAAGTTTAAAGGGTTTAAAATTTTCGGTTTAATCGCTTAGTGGCGAAAATAGTTTCAGATTTATTCGGGACATAACAGAAGTAAAAAATTGGATACTATGGGGATTAAATCAAAAATTAAGATTATTTTAAGACACCCTGTAAATCTGCAGTTAAAACCTTAAGATCGGGTACCTTGCAGTGCTGGGGAGGCATGTAACACTTATATATTGGGGAGGTGGGGAGGTGTAAGTGTCCAATATTCTATTGGAAATTAGAAAATGATAATAAACTTCGCTATTGCATCAAAGGTGGCGCGGCGCTTCAGTTACCGTTTACGTCGGTGGATCTATTTCATTTTTAAAGGGATGATTTTTTTTTAATCAAATCTTGAAAAAAAGTCAAAATTTGTAGATAAAAGTGGAAATTATGGACAAAATTTGGAATAAATAAATGAATGCAGAAAGAAACGAGAGAAGAAAGGGAGGAAGTAACGAACGAATACAGCAGGGGTTCCCAACCTCGTGCCCGCGAGCACCATGGCGCCCGCGGAACGATTCGTATGTGCCCGCCACTCTTCGACATAGACAGAATTTTTTCATAAACATTAATTAAAAATGTGAATTACTTTTATTTATTTGTTAGAGTTTAAATTTTTTTGAGTGCCTAGGTTTTTGAAATACGTATGTTTGCGACATTATATAAAATTGAATCATTTTTCGGTTCGACATATTTATGCGAATCATTGTTTTCAAACATAAACTCAATAAAATCAAGATATAGATCTCGACTCACCGATGAGCATCTGTATGATTGTTTGTTAACAGGATTATCGTCATACTCTCCTAATTATGAAGCACTGGTCAATAATATGCAATGCCAAAGATCTCATTGACATATTGATGTTATATTTTTTATAAAATGTTTTCTTCGTTTTTGTTTTTTGTTTACTTTTCTTACGTTTTGCAAATACATTTCTCCATGTGTATGAAATTTGAATAATAATTTATTATTTTGAAACATTTTTGTTTATCATTTATTTACAAATTATGAATATAAGAAAATAAATTACGGGAAAATGAGAAGTTATGGAAGGAGTTTGTAAATTAAAAATAGGTGGTGCCCGCCACTCTACCAATATTTTAGAATGTGCTCTAGAGTACAAAAAGTTGGGAACCCCTGGAATACAGAAACGAAGAAAAAAGGAGCGAACGAACGAACTAAGGAACAAACGAAGCAATGAACGAAAGAATGAAATAAGAAACGAATAAACGAACGAATGAAGGGGGAAGGGAGGAAAGGAGGAAAATAGGAAAGGATGAAAGGAGGAAATGAACTAAGGAAAGAAGAACCAAAGGGAGGAACGCGCGAAAGAACAAAGAAATGAATGAACGAAGGAACTAGTGAACAAGGAAACGAAGGAAACAACGAAAGAACGAATGAACTAATCAACAAACAAACGAACAAATGAAGGAGGGAGGGAAGGAAGGAAGGAAAGAAAAAGCCAGGGAAGAGCGAACGAAGGAACGAAAGAACAAACAAACAAAGGAGGCTTTCTAAAATATTAATTTTTATAAATCAAAGTCGAAATTTTGAAAATAAAGTCGAAAATTGAAGAAGAAAGTGGCTATTTCAGGCCCATGACGAAATTTAAATTAAATAAATGAATAAATTAATAAACGAACGAAGAAAGAAAGGAACAAAGGGAGGAATGGAGGAAGGAAACAAGAAACGATCGAGGGAACGAACGAACGAACCAACGAAAAAGCGAACAAACCAACGAACCGTCTCAAAGCCATGGGTATGATTCAGAAGCAAGCAAATTGGGTGCCATACGAGCTGAAGCCGAGAGACATCGAGAGGAGACTTATGACGTGCAAACAGCTGCTCGCGCGTCAAAAAACGAACGGTTTTTTGCATCGCATCGTCACTAGCGATGAAAAGTAAAATAAAAAATCGTATGGATACCCCGGCCACACATCGTCATCAACGCCAAGACCGAATATCCATGGATCCAAGCTCATGCTCTGTATTTGGTGGGATCAGCTGGGCGTCATTTATTATGAGTTGCTCAAACCGAACGAAACCATCACCGGGGCCTCTACCGAACACAACTGATGCGTTTGAGACGGACGAAGGAACGAAGAAACAAACGAACGAAAGAACGAACGAACGAAGAAACGAACGGACAAGGGAACGAATAGACGCGCGAACAAAGAAATGGACGGATGAGCGAAAGGACGACTGAACGAGGGAACGAAAGAACAAACGAAGAAGCAAAGCAACGAACAAAGGAACGAACAAACGAATGAGGGAAGGAATAAATAAGTAAATGAAGGAACAAACAAACTAAGAAACGAACGAAACAACGAAGAACGAATGAACTAATCAACGAACAAAACAACGAATGAAGGAGGAAATGAAGAAAGAAACGAAAGAAGAAAACAATAAAAAAAGGAACGAACGAAGAAACGAAACGAATGAGCGAATGAAAAAACGAACGGACGAGCGGAAGAACGAACGAATGAACGAGCGAACGAACGAAAAAACGATGGAACGAATGAACGAAAGAACGAACAAAAGAATAAATGGACGAAGGAACGAATAAATAAATGAAGAAACAAACGAATTAAGAAACGGACAAACGAACGAATGAAGGAGGAATGGAAGAAAGGAAGGAACTAAGGAAAGAAGAACCAAAGAGAGGAACGAGCCAACGAAGGAACGAACGAACGAAGGAACGAGTGAACAAAGGAACGAGCGAACAAAGGAAACAACGAAACAACGAAGGAACGAACGAACTAATCAATTAACAAACGAACAAATGAAGGAGGGGAGAAAGCTAAGAACAAAGGAGGAAAGGAGCGAACGAGGGAACGAAAGAACGAACAAACAAAGGAACCTTTCCAATCTTTCTTTTTATCAAAGTCGTAGTTTTGAAAAAAATCGAAATTTGGAGAAAAAAGTATATATTTCAAGCCCAAAATTTAAAATGAATAAATAAACGAACGAAGAAACGAACAAAAGAAGGAATAAACTAATGAATCAAGGAAGGAATGAATGAACGAATCGACGAAAGAAGGAACGAACGAACAAACGAACGAACGAACGTACAAAGAAATGAACGCACGAATGACGAAAGAGCGAGGGAAGGAACAAAAGAAGGAACGAAAGAATGATGGAACGAACGAACAAAGGAACGAGCAGGCGAGCGAACGAAGAAATAAATGGAAGAGCAAAAGAATGAACAAACGAATGAACGAGAGAACGAACAAACAAACGAAGAACCGAAGGCACGAACAAACGAATGAATGAACGAAGGAGGGAAACGAAAGGACGAACAAACGAAGAAAGCTTTCCAAAATATCAGTTCTTTTAAAGCAAAGTCGAAATTTTGATTAGAAAATGAAGAAATTTATAATAAATAAATAAACGAACGAAGAAGAAACGAACGAAGAAAAAAACGAACCAAGGAAGGATCGAACAAAGAGAGGAATGAATGAACGAATAAAGGAAGGAAGAAACGAAGGATCAAAGGAAGAAGGAACGACTTAACGAATAGACGAGCAAGAGAACGAACGAAAAAATGAACGGACGAACGAACGAACGAACGAACGAAGAAATGAATGACGAGTGAAAGAACGAACGAATGAAGGAAGAAACGAACAAACAAACGAAGGAATGAACAAACGAATAAATGGACGAAGTAACGAATAATTAAATAAATGAAGAAACGAACAAAATGAGAAGCGAACAAACGAACGAATGAGAAAAGAAAGGAAGAAAGGAATTGAGGAATCAAGAACCAAAGGGACGAACCAGCGAACGAAGGAACAAATTAACGAAGCAACGAATAGTCAAGGAACAGAACGAACGAAGAAATGAACAGAAGAACGAACGAACGAAGCAATAAATGACGAGCGAAAGAACGAACGAATGAACAAGGAAACGATCGAACAAACCAAGGAACGAAGGAACGAAGGAACGAAGGAACGAAGGAACGAAGGAACGAAGGAACGAAGGAACGAAGGAACGAAGGAACGAAGGAACGAAGGAACGAAGGAACGAAGGAACGAAGGAACGAAGGACCGAAGGAACGAAGGAACGAAGGAACGAAGGAACGAAGGAACGAAGAAACGAAGGAACGAAGGAACGAAGGAACGAAGGAACGAAGGAACGAAGGAACGAAGGAACGAAGGACCGAAGGAACGAAGGAACGAAGGAACGAAGGAACGAAGGAACGAAGGAACGAAGGAACGAAGGAACGAAGGACCGAAGGAACGAAGGAACGAAGGAACGAAGGAACGAAGAAAAGAACGAAGGAACGAAGGAACGAAGGAACGAAGGAACGAAGGAACGAAGGAACGAAGGAACGAAGGAACGAAGGAACGAAGGAACGAAGGAACGAAGGAACGAAGGAACGAAGGAACGAAGGAACGAAGGAACGAAGGAAACGAAGGAACGAAGGAACGAAGAAACGAAGGAACGAATGAACGAAGGAACGAAGGAACGAAGGAACGAAGGAACGAAGGAACGAAGGAACGAAGGAACGAAGGAACGAAGGAACGAACGAACGAAGGAACAAAAGAACGAAGAAACGAACGAACGAAGGAACGAAGAAACGAATGAACGGGCGAAAGAAGGAATAATTAAATAAATGAAGGAACGACCGAACTAAGAAACGAACAAACGAACTAATGAAAGAGAAAAAGAAGAAAAAAAGGAACTAAGGAAACAAAAACCGAAAGAAGGAACAAGCGAACGAAGGAATGAATGAACGAAAGGAGGAGCGAACAAAGGAACAAGTGAAACAACGAAGGAACGAGCGAACTAACTGATCAATGAACAAACGAACGAATGAAGGAGGAAAGCAAGGAACAAAGGAAGGAAAGAACAAAGGAAGGAACGAGGGAACGAGGGAACGAGAGAATGAAGAAGCATCCCAAAATATCAGTTCTTTTAAATCAAAGTCGAAATTTTGAAAAAAAGTTGAAATTTGGAGAAGAAAGTGGATATTTTAAGGAACAGAGGAACGAAGGAACGAAGGAACGAAGAAACGAACAATCAGGCGAAAGAACGAATAATTAAATAAATAACGGAACGAACGAACAAAGGAACGAATGAACGAAGGAAGGAGCGAACAAAGGAACTAACGAAACAACAAAGGAACGAGCAAACTTACTTATCAACGAATAAACGAATGAATGCAGGAGGGAAGGAAAGAACAAAGGAAGGAAAGAACAAAGAGAGGAACGAGCGAACAAACGAACGAACGAACCAAGAAAAAAAACGAAAGAAGAAACGAACGAACGAAGTACCGAAGAAATGGAGGAACGAAGGAACAAAGAAACGAACAAAGGAAGTTCTCCAAAATATCAGTTCTTTTTAATTCGAAAGTTAAAAAATAAAGTCCAAATTTGGAGAAGAAAGTGGATATTTCAAGAAATGAAGGAACGAAGCACCGAAGCAACGAAGGAACGAGGGAACGAAGGAACGAAGGAACGAAGAAACGAAGGAACGAAGGAACGAAGGAACGAAGGAACGAAGGAACGAAGAAACGAAGGAACCAAGGAACGAAGGAACGAAGGAACGAAGGAACGAGGGAACGAAGGAACGAAGGAACGAAGGAACGAAGGAAAGAAGGAACGAAGGAACGAAGGAACAAAGGAACGAAGGCACGAAGGAACGAAGGAACGAAGGAACGAAGGAACGAAGGAACAGAGGAACGAAGAAACGAACGAACGAAGGAACAAAGAAACGAATGAACGGGCGAAAGAAGGAATAATTATATAAATGAAGGAACGAACGAACTAAGAAATGAAAGAGAAAAGGAGGAAAGGAAGGATCTAAGAAAACAGGAATCAAAGGGAGGAACGAGCGAACGAAGGAACGAATGAACGAATAAAGGAGCGAACAAAGGCATTAACGAAACAACAAAGGAACGAGCAAACTAACAAATCAACGAATAAACGAACGAATGCAGGAGGAAAGGAAAGAACAAAGGAAGGAAAGAACTGAGAGAGGAACGGGCGTACGAGAAAGAATGAACAAACGAAGGAAGCTTTCCAAAATATCAGTTCTTTTTAATTCGAAATGTTGAAAAAAAAGTCAAAATTTGGAGAAGAAAGTGGATATTTCAAAGAACGAAGGAACGAAGGAACCTAAGAACAAAGGAACGAACAAACGAACGAACGAACGAAGGTACGAAGAAACGAACGAACAAAGGAAGGAACGAACAAACGAACGAACGAACGAACGAACGAACGAACGAAGGTACGAAGAAACGAACGAACAGAGGAACGAACGGACGAACGGACGAACGAAAGAACAAACGAATAAACCAACAAAGCAACAAATTAATAAAGGAACATATGAACGAAGGAATGAATGGACGAGCGAGAAAATGAACGAAGAAACGCACGAACGAGGGATCGAACAAACAACGAAGAAACTTAGGAACGAACGAATGAAGGAATAAACAAATGAATGAAGGAAAACAAACAAATAAAGGAGGAACGAAAGAACGAAGTTGGAATTTAAAAAAAAAGTCGAAAGTTTGAAAAAGGTCAGATAGTCAAAATTGTTAAAAAAATATCTGAATTTTCAAAGAAAAAGGAAAAATATTTGGTAAAATTCAAAATATTTAAAAAGACGAGATTTTTAAGAAATTACACATCACGTGAAAAAGTCTAAATTTTCTCAAAAATATTCGAAATCATGGAAAAAAATGAAATTTTCTAAAACATCAGTTTTTTGAAGTAAAGTCAAAATTTTCAAACAAATGAATTTTATAAAATAAACTGGCAAAATTGAGTTTTCAATTAATTCGAAATTTCCAGAAAAAATTGAAGCTCTCTTTTATTATTTTCAGTATTTCCGAAACTTCCATTGATTTTCTAAAACTTTCCAGCTTAAATCTAGAATCTGAATTTTGAGTTTTAAGTTTTTTTTACTCATTAGTATTATCATTACTCTAAATTAAAAACAAATTCAAATTCTGAGCTTTTTTTCGAAATAAGACAATGTACTTTAAATTTAAACCAAAATGTTGACAAATATATCGATCTTCAAAAATTGAAAAACAAATCTTGTCCCCTGATTTGTTTTTCAATTTTTGGAGTTAACCAAGAAACAATTCGTTTCATCAAAAACATATCGATATTTAAAAAAAATCGGGGTTTTTGAAATAAAGTGAAATTTTCCAAAAAAGTCAAATTCTTAAAAAGTGAACTTAGCTGAACAGTCAAAGGAAACTTTAAATTTCGAAAAAAAGTCGAATTTTTGGAAAAAAGTCTGTTCTGAAAGTAAAAGAATTTTCAAAAAATTTTTAAATAAATCCAGCTAAATCGAGCCAAAATTTTCAAAATATTCGAGCTTGAAGAAAACTTAAGTTAAAAAAAAAGTTAAGAATTAAAAATTTTCATATAATTGGGATACTTTTTTTTTAAATAAGAGAGAAAATGTTACAGAAAAATTAGATAATTTTAAAATCGAAATTTCGAAAAAAAAACTTATTCAAAAAAAATCAGGTTTTGTTACTTTGTGGAGAGTAAACGTTTTCGAGTTTGCTACGTGGCCCTTCTGTCTGACCCCCGAATCGCTAAAATAATGACCAAACTTTCGAAAAATCTTCGGAATTAAAACGCGAAACGGAAATATCTCTCACTGAGCCGATTTCATTGGGATTAAATATGGGAATTAAACGTCTAAATCTAATTTGACAGCGGGGTCGCAAATCCAACTTGGGAATATTCCCGACTAAGCAGAAACACCACTAACGAAGTGCTAACTTAAAAGATATAAAATTTCTACATTGTTCCTCGCTAATTCTTCTCTAAACGGATTTACCCAGTACCAAGTTTTTTGTCCTTATTGTTTGATTTTTGCTATGAAATTAGTTACGCTGACGAGTCGGCGGTTTTTCATAAACAGTTTATGCTCGCGAAGTTTTAATTTTAATTCTCTAGGTCTTTAATACTTTCATTTTAAAAATTCGTCGCTGGATTAAATTTTCTTATTCACGGGGCATTTAGCCACCGAGACACTTAATTTATCTAGCACGGGAGGGCTATTGTGTTGATTTTTTTTTAAGAACTTTGGTTTGATTGGAAAAAAGCTTAACATTACACATTTTTCTACTTAAATTAACTTTGTTATCACAAGCAAATTTTGGAATTAGGAAGAAATTAGATATATTTTTGTTTTCACAATTTTTAATATTAAATATGAAATTTCAACTCTGGTCTCTCAGAAATTTGAGTTTAAAGTGGAAATTTCGACTTTTATCTTGAAACGTCGACTCGATTTCGAAATTGAGGTTTTAAACTCGAAATTTTTTCATGAAGACTGCCGATAGAAGTGAAAACTTAAAACTAGGAAATAACAAATTGTGCAACGTGCAATTAGAGGGTTTTATGATAGAAACATCACAATGGGAAACGGAGTCCTTAATCCTTAAGAGGCCTTTTATCGTGCAAAGATTTGTGATACCGAAACAAAAAAATTCGAGCATCCCTACAAATCGAATTACAGGTGTCTTAAGCTTCATTTTTTTAACTGCCGCTTCGCCTGCTCTCGTCCATTAATTAAATAGATTTACAAGTTTCAGTTTTAAGTGCTTTCAAATAAAACAGATACATCGCAAAAACTAAGTGAAATCGAGTGGAAGAAGTCCATTAAAACACTTGTTAAGGGCTACCGATACTTTCTCAACGAGATCCACCCTTATTGCGAAATGTTTTCATTTTCTCTCGTTCGTTTTTGCTTTTGTACTCTCGAGTTTTTCCCCCTGTTTTTTCTATAAACTTGATTGCATTGCTCCAGCAGTATTCGTTAATAGAGTTAAGCTGAAGTTATTTCTCCTCTTATGGAGAATTTGCTAGCGATAAATTCAACATTCCAATAAAAGACGTATTAAATGGACTCCGGCAAACTTTTAATATAGTAAAACCACCCCCGGACCGGGGGCCCCGGTTAACATTTTAAGAGACATCAAGATATTACATTTGGCCGAGTGAAAACTTTCTATACTGATACAACTGATATTGAAAGCGACGGAATCCTCTATAACGCAATATGGGATGAATGCCGTTCGAAAGGATAAATTTTACAATCTGATATTCGCGTAAAAAATTTAGGCAAGGTTGGGGCAATAAAAACGCTCCAAGTTTGGGGGCACCATCTGGCGGTCTTACCGAAACTTACATATTGAAAGATTATCTATTACTAAGGCGACAGTTTCCCCCAAGTTCAACATATTGTTCGTGCTTTAGTTTTTAGCTGAGAATAAAAACGGAAGTTCGCAGTGAAACTTTCCGCCCAAATTAAAGCCCCACTTCCGAAAATCTCATAATGGCTTAGCGAGCTCTAAACTTATATTTTACGATCAAGTATGAGTAGTTTAAATTTTACGATTGAAAGACTAGAAGAGTTCAGTTTTTTAATTTTATCGCTTTATCTTTTTATATTTTCTTATTAAGAATGAGGGGACAAACACTCCTTTTTACTTACTCAGCAAAAATGAAAATTTCGAGAAAATTACGAAGTCATAGAATATACATCAATTCAATATAATTTCTAGACATTTCGAGATTAAAAGTCGCACATTTTTTCAGGACACAGGTTTATATAAACTTTTTTTAGAATTAACTTAGGAATAACTCACTGAAATATTTTAACGTACTTAAGTTACACTCTGTGTAAATGAGGAAGAGTATTTGTCTGTCTGTTAGTCTGTTGAACGTATCAACGAATTTGAACAAAACATCATTCTGCATTTTGCACGAACTATTTAAAGCTGTGCAAGCTAATTAAGTTAATTTTTATTACATTTATCCAAAAAATAAATTTTTGAGTCATCTGAAGCTGTCCGGTGCAGTACGTACCCACCAAACTTACTCCCGTACCCCCAGGGATACTCGTGCGACACAGATTTAGAGCAACTACTTTCTTTACAAAGTTTAAATTCGAAATTTCTATGTTAATTTGAAAATTTAGGTTTTTACTCGGAACTTCGAGTTTAAAGCCTAAATTTCGAAATCAAGACGACATTTTAGGATTGAAGTCGAAATTTCCACTTTAAACTCGAATTTCTGAGATTATAGACCGGAAATTTCGGCTTTCAAATTGAAATTTCGAGATTATTGTTTAAATTTCGAATTTAATCACAAAAACCAAATATTTCTAAATTAATGCGCTTGAGAAAACACTCAACATAAACAATATTTTCTTCTAGAAATTTCAAATGAGTGTTTACTTAAACATTTGTCTTCAAAATGGAATTTATCGACTTAATTTTTTTTTTTGGTGGAACGGATTGGTCCTTGGTTCTCTTCAAAAATTGAAATACAAATCTTGTCTCCTGAAACCAGGAAAGATTAAAAAACACAACAGATGTTGCTCTAACGCGTTTCGATAGCCAAACTCTCTCTGAAGATGATAGCTTGGCTATCGAAACGCGTTAGAGCAACCTTTGCTGTGTTTTTTAGTCTTTCTTGATTTCAGGGGACAAGATTTGCATTTCAATTATCAACTTTAAACTCAAATTTGTTTCTGAAATCGCTTGATTATTAATAAAAATTTCGATAAAAAAGTTTAAATTTCGAGAAAAAGGTTGAAATGTTGCAAGGAAATCGAAATTTCGAGATAAAAATCAGAATTTTTGGAAAAAATCAAAATTTTGGGAGAATGTGAAATCGTTTATAAAAACTTTGACAAACTAAAAATTTCAAGCCTAAAATGGATCTTTTACTTGAATTTCTTTCTAATTTGGATAAATGAGTAAAAAATTTCAAATTTCAGTAAATATATGAAGTTTCATAAAAAAGTTACATTTTAGATTTAAACTGGAAAGCTTTAGAAAAAAGGAGACATTTTGATAAAAATTAAAAAGAGAACTATAACTTTTTCTTTTTCTTTCGGTAGTTTTTCGAAAATTTTGACTGCCTGAACCTTTTTCAAAATTTTAACTTTCTGGCTTTTCTGACTTCGTTCGTTTGTTCTTTCATTCCTTTATTCGGTCATTTGTTCCTTCTTTAGTTTACTTGTTCGTTCGTTCGTTCGATCGTTCTTTCGTGGGATCTTTCGTTCGTTCATTCTTTCGCTCGTTCCTTTGTTCCTTCGTTTCTTCGTTCCTTCATTCCTTCATTCGTTCGTTCCTTCGTTCCTTCGTTCCTTCGTTCCTTCGTTCCTTCGTTCCTTCGTTCCTTCGTTCGTTCGTTCGTTCCTTTGTTCCTTCGTTACTTCGTTCGTTCGTTTCTTCTTTCGTTTTCTTTCCTAGTCCGTTCCTTCGTTCCCTCGTTCGTTCGTTCCTTCCTTCATTTATTCATTCCTTCATTTCTAGCCCCTTTCGTCATTTCTTCGTTCGTTCATTTATTTATTTATTTATTTAGGCATTTATTTGTTCTAAATTTCGACTCTTCAAAATTTTGATTTGATTAAAAAATTAACATTTTAGAAAACTTCTTTCGTTTGTTTGTTCCTTCCTTCGTTCGTTCGTTCCTTCGTCCGTTCGTTTCTTTTCACATTCCTTCCTTGGTTTGCTTGTTCTTTCGTTCATTCCACCCCTCATGTCTTTCTTTCTTCATTCTTTCCTTCTTTCCCTTTTCCAATCCTTCAATCGGTTGTTTGTTCGTTTCTTACTTTGTTCGTTCCTTTGTTGTTTCGTTCGTTTTTTAGTTTGTACGTCCCTTCGTTTGTTCCTTTCTTTATTCCTTTCTCCGTTTGCTCGTTTCTTTGTTCATTCGTTCTGTTGTTCCTTCCCTCTTTGATTCGTTCGTTTCTTCGTTGATTAGTTTGTTTGTTCGTTCCTTCGTTGTTTCGTTCGTTTCTTTGTTCGCTGGTTCTTTCGTTCATTCGTTTCTTCCCTCCTTCATTCATTCGTTTGTTCGTTAATTAGTTCGTTTGTTCCTTTGTTGTTTCGTTCGTTCCTTCCTTCATTCGTTTCTTCATTTCCTCGTTCCTCCCTTCGGTTCTTTTTTTCTTAGTTCCTTGCTTGCTATCTTTCCACCTTCATTCGTTCGTTTCTTTGTTGTTTCGTTCGTTCTTTAGTTCGTTCATTTTTGAGTTCGTTCGCACCTTCGTTTGTTTCTTTCTTTGTTCCTTTCTCTATTTGCTCGTTTTTTCGTTCATTCGTTCCTTCGTTCCTTCCCCCCTTTATTCGTTCCTTTGTTCGCTTGTTCCTTTCTTCATTCCTTCCTTCATTCCCTCGTTCCTCCCTTCGGTTCTTTTTTCCTTAGTTATTTGTCTTCCACCTTTCCTCCTTCATTCGTTTGTTTCTTTATTGTTTCGTTCGTTCTTTAGTTCGTTCATTTTTGAGTTCGTTCGTTCCTTCGTTTGTTTCATTCTTTGTTCCTTTCTCTATTTGCTCGTTTTTTCGTTCATTCGTTCCTTTGTTCCTTCCTTCTTTTATTCGTTCGTTTGTTAGTTCGTCCGTTCCTTCGTTGTTTCGTTCGTTTCTTTGTTGGCGTCTTCTTTCGTTCATTCGTTTTTTCCCTCCTTTATTCATTATTGTTTCGTTCGTTTCTTTGTTCGCTCGTTCCTTTCTTCATTCGTTCCTTTATTCCCTCGTTTCTCCCTTCGCTTCTTTTTTCCTTAGTTCCTTGCCTTCTACCTTTCCTCCTTTATTCTTTTGATTCTTTATTGTTTCGTTCGTTCTTTAGTTCGTTCGTTTCTTCTTTTGTTCCTTTCTTTCTTCGTTTCTCCCTTTGTTCGTTCCTTCGTTCATTCGTTCCTTCGTTCCTTCATGCCTTGGTTCCTTCATTCATTCGTTCCTTCGTCCGTTCGTTCCTTCGTTCGTTCCTTCCTATTTTTCTTCATTCTTTCGTTCATTTTTCGTTTCGTTCTTCATTCATTCGTTCATTTCTATTTTCGTTTGTTCCTTTATTTATTTATGCATTAATTTGTTTTAAACCTTGATTTTTTTCATAACTTCAATTTGATTACAAAATTGGCATTTTGGAAAACTTTGTTCGCTCGTTTGTTGCTTCCTTCGTTTGTTCCTTCGTTCTTCTCTTCATTCGTTCGTTCATTTTTCGTTTCGTTCTTAATTTATTCGTTCATTTCTATCTTCGTTCGTTCGTTTACTTATTTATGCATTAGTTTATTTTAAAACTTGATTTTTTTCAAAATTTCGATTTAATTACAAAATTGGCATTCTGGAAAATTTTGTTCGCTCGCTTGTCGCTTCCTTCGTTCGTTTCTACTTTCTTTTCTTCATTCGTTCGTTCATTTTTGGTTTCTTCTTCATTCATTCGTTCATTTCTATCTTCGTTCGTTTGTTTATTTATTTATACATTAATTTGTTTTAAATCTTGATTTTTTTTAAATTTCTATATAATTACAAAATTGGCATCCTGGAAAATTTTGTTCGCTCGTTTGTTGCTTCTTTCGTTCGTTCCTTAGTTCTTTTCTTCATTCGTTCGTTCATTTTTCGTTTCGTTTTTTATTCATTCGTTCATTTCTATCTTCGTTGGTTCGTTTATTTATTTATCCATTAATTTGTTTTAAATCTTGATTTTTTTCAAAATTTCGATTTGATTACAAAATTGGCATTCTGGAAAATTTTGTTTGCTCGTTTGTTCCTGTTTTCGTTCGTTCTTTTGTTCGTTCCTTTGTTGGTTCGCTCCTTTTTTTCGTTCGTTCCTTTGTTCGTCTGTTCTTTAGTTTTTTCCCCCTTCGTGTCTTTCTTCATACTTTCCTTCTTTCCTTTTTTTCTCCTTCCCACCTTCTTTCCCTCCTTCAATCGTTGGTTTGTTCCTTACTTAGGTTATTCTTTCGTTGTTTCGTTCGTTCTTTATTTAGTTCGTTCTTTATTTAATTCGTTTCTTCTTTCGTTCCTTCGTTTATTAATTCCTTCATTTATTCGTTTCTTTGTTCATTCGTTTCTTGATTCCTTTATTTATTTGTTCGTTCTTTCGTTCGTTCTTTTGTTTGTTATTCGCTTTGTATCTTTCTTTTTTCCTCGTTTAGTGTCTTTTTTGTGCATTTTTTCCTTCCTTCCTTTTTGCCTTCTTCAATCGTTCGTTTGTTCATCCATTAGTTCATTCGTTCCCTTGCTGCTGCGTTCGTTTTTTAGTTCCTTTGTTCCTTCCTATGCTCTTCTCTCAATTCATTCGTTCTTGGTTTGTTCCTTCGTTCGTTTCTTCGTTGGTTTCTTTTTTTCCCTTTTGTCGATCGTTCTTTTCTTCGTTCCTTGATTTGTTCGTTCCTTCGTTCGTTCCAACCTGCGTTTCTTCCTTCATTCATTCGTTCATTTCTACCTTCGTTCGTCTTTTCTTCGTTGATTCGTTTAATTATTTGTTTATTCATCTATTTGTTTTTAATTTTGACTTTTTTTTTCAAAATTTCGATTTGATTAAAAAACTGACATTTTGGAAAGCTTCCTTCTTTTGTTTGTTCCTTCCTTCGTTCGTTCGTTCCTTTGTTCATTCGTTCTTTCCATTCGTTCTATTCTTCGTTCCTTTCTTTCATTCTGGAGCATTTCCTTCGCTCGTTTGTTCCGTCCTTCGTTCGTTCTTTCGTTGGTTTGCTTCTTTTTTTCGTTCGTTCCTTTGTTCGTTTGGGTTTTCGTTCGTTCTCTCCTTCGTATCCTTCTTCATTCTTCGTTCCTTAGTTTATTGCTTCATTGTTTTGTTCGTTCTTTATTTTGTTCGTTTCTTCCTTTGTTCATTTCTTCATTTGGTGGTGCTTGGTTCCTTCATTCGTTGTTAATTCTTTCGTTCGTTTCTCGCTTTGTGCGTTTCTTTCTTCATTCTGTCCTTCCTTCCTTCGTTTTTCCCTCCCTCAATCGTTCGTTTGTTCATTTATTAGTCCGTTAGTTCCTTCACTGTTTCGTTCGTTCTTTGGTTCCTTCGTTCCTTCCGTTGCTTTCTTCTTAGTTCATTCGTTCTCGGTTTGTTCCTTCGTTCGTTCGTTCCTTCGTTCGTTTCTTTTGTTCCCTTTTTTGATCGTTCCTTCCTTCGTTGCTTCGTTGGTTCCTTCGTTCGTTCCTCCTTCGTTTCTTCCTTTATTCATTCGTTTATTTCTACCTTTGTTCGCCTTTTCTTTGTTGGTTTGTTTGCTTATTTATTTGTTTATTCGTTTATTTGGTTTTAATGTCGACTGTTTTTTTTTAATTTCGATTTGATTAAAAAATTGACATTTTGTAAATTTTTTTCTTTTGTTTGTTCCTTCCTTCGTTCGTTCGTTCGTTCCTTCCTTTGTCATTTGTTCTTTCATTCGTTCGTTTTTTAATTCTTTCGATTCTTCGTGCCTTTTTTTCATTCTGGAACATTTCCTTCGTTCGTTTGTTCCTTCCTTCGTACTTTCCTTTGTTCGTTCCTTCGTACTTTCCTTTGTTCGTTCCTTCGTTGGTTCGCTACCTTTTTCTTTCGTTTGTTTTTTTGTTCGTTCCCTCCTTCGTGCCTTTCTTCATTCTTTCCTTTTTTCCTTTTTTCTCCTTTCTACCTTCTTTCCCTCCTTCAATCGTTCGTTTGTTCGTTCCTTATTTCATTCCTTCGTTGTTTTGTTCGTTCTTTTTTTTGTTCGTTCCTTCTTTCGTTCCGTCCTTTTCTTTGTTCATTCGTTTCTTGGTTCCTTCATTCGTTCGTTCTTTCGTTCGCGCCTCGATTTAGGTCTTCTTTTTTATTCTTTCCTTCCTTTTTTTTCCCTCCTTCAATCGTTCGTTTGTTTATTCATTAGATCGTTTGTTCCTTTGCTGTTTCGTTCATTCTTTAGTTTTTCCATTACTTCCCTTGCTTTTTTCTTGGTTCATTCGTTCTCGGTTTGTTCCTTCGTTCGTTTGTTCGTTCAATTCTGTTTTACCTTTTTTTGAACGTCTTTTCCTTCGTTCTTTAATTTGTTCGTTCCTTCATTCGTTCCCTCTTTCGTTTCTCCTTTCATTCATTCACTTATTTTTACCTTTGTTCCTCTTTCCTTCGTTGGTTAATTTATTTATTGGTTTATTTATTTGTCATTCATTCATTTGTTCCTAATGTCAACTGTTTTTTAAAATTTTGATTTGATTAAAAAATTGACACTTTGGAAAACTTCCTTATTTCGTTTGTTCTTTCCTTCGTTCGTCCTTTATTCATTCGTATTTTCGTTCGTTCTTTCTTTCATTCGTTCCACTCTGCGTGCTCGTGTTTTTTCTTTATTCTTTCCTTCCTTTCTTTGTCCCCTCTTTCCAACCTTCTATGGCTCTTTCAATCGTTCGTTTGTTTGTTCTTTAGTCTGTTCGTTCATTCATTGTTTTGTTAGTTCTTTAGTTCGTTCGTTCCTTCGCTTGTTCGTTCCTTCCTTTGCTAGTTCCTTCGTTCATTCGTTCCTTGTTTCCTTTGTTGGTTCGTTCGTTCCTCGTTCGACGTTTCGTTCTTTCCTTCGTTCATTCTTTCGTTCGTTTCATCGTTCGTTCTTTCGTTCGTTTTTTCGTTCGTTCTTTAGTTCGTTCGTCCCTTCATTCATCCTTTCATTTCTACCTTAGTTCGTCTTGCTTTTGTTTGATTCTTTATTTATTTATTTATTTGTTCTAAATCTCGACTTTTATTTAATATTTGATTGAAAATCTGACATATTGGAAAACTTCTTCGTTCGTTTATTCCCTCCTTCATTCGTTCCTTCGTTCGTTTGTTTCTTTGTTCGTTCGTTCCTTCGTCCATTCGTTCGTTCCCGCCTTCTTGTCTTTATTTCTTCATTCTTTTCTTCCTTCCATTTTTACTTCTTCCTATCTTCTTTCTCTCTTTTAATCATTCGTTTGTTCAATCTTCAGTTCGTTCGTTTCTTCGTTGTTTCCTTAGTTCCTTTGTTCCTTCATTTCTCTGATTGTTAACTCCGTCCGTTGCTGGTTCCTTTTCATTCATTCCTTTGTGCCTTGGTTGCTTCGTTCGTTTGTTCTTTCGTTCGTTCCTTCGTTCGTTCCTTCGTTCGTTCCTTCGTTCTTCGTTTCTTCGTTCCTTCTTTTATTTTTTCTTTCGTTCTTTCATTTGTTTGATCGTTCATTTCTTCATTCACTTAATTATTTAAGCTAAATTTTGTTTTTTTTGAAATTTTGTACTTTTCGTATATTTTGGAAAATGCCGACGTGTTGGGAAATTTCCAAAATTTCAAATTTTATTTTAAATTTTGAAAATTTCGACATTTTTATTTATTCTCGAAGTTTCCACTTTATTTACAAAAATTCGAGATTTTCAAAATTGCAACTTTTGTTTCGAAATATTTGTAATTTTTGAAAAATTCGACTTTAATTTGTGGAAAGTTAGATTTTTAAAGAAAATATTTCCTTTTTCTGTTGCGTGTTTCTGAAAATTGGTTTTATTTTTTTCCAAATAATTTGACTGAAAATTTCCAAATATTCAAAGGAAATTAACAAAGAAAGTGGGAATTTCACGAAAAAGTCAAGATTTTGATAAAAGCGGGAATTTGGAAAAAAATTGAAAGTTTGTGAAAAAAGTCGAAAGTTACAAACAAGTACAAAATTTGGAGCAAAATGGAAACTTAAAGTGGAGATTTTGAAATGACATTTTATAATTTAATTTACAAAAAAGTCAACATTTTCGAAAAATTCGACTTTATTTAAGCTCCTCCGCCCCCCTTTATTTAAATAGTTTTTCCACTTTTTCTAGAGATGCTGACTGTTTCTAAAAATTGATTCCCGTTTTTTCTGAATTAAAAGTTTCGAAAGTTTCAAACGAAATTTAATGAAAACAAAATTTTCAGGAAAAGTCGAACTTTTCATGAAATAGTAACTTGAAAAAGTGGATAGTTTTTGACAGAAGTCGGAAGCAGATAACGTTAAAATGTCGAAACAAATGGAACCTAAATAAAACGGAAATTTTCAAATGGTATTTTTTAATTCAATATAAAAGTCAAAATTTTCTAAAAATCGGGATCTTTAAAAATAATTTTTAAAAATGTTGACTAAATGTCGAACTTTTGATAAAAATGGGAATTTGAAAAAGTGGATTTTGCCTCAAAGTGTTGATTTTTAAAAATTGTCTTCGATTTATTGACAATTTTGACTAAATGTCGCAATTTTGATAAAAATCGAAATTTGGAAAAAATGAGTTTTTTCTCAAAGTGTTGATTTTTAAAAGTTGTCTTCGATTTATTGACAATTTTGACTTCCACACTTCTCGAAATTTTGACTTCTTCTTTCTTGGTAAACTTCCTTTGGAAAAATGCTACTTTATTTTAAATGTCGGCTTTAATAGTCTCAATAAGTCCCCGAAATATGGATTTGGACATTGTCTTAAGGTCGAAACTGGTATTTAGTTTCCAGAATTTTGAATCTGATGAATGTTTAATGCTAATAATAATGTGTGTATAAGAATAGGGCTCTGATTCTTAAAGCTAGAGGGACTTCTGCTAGATATCCCTGGTTCAACTGTTGGTAGTTTAGCTACCTGTGATCCATTTTACACGTTTAGAGGGCTGCATATTGCAGTCTATTTCCATTTTCTTTGCACATGTTACTTGAGTATTTTTGGAAAATACTGTACTTACCTTGAATATTTGAATGTAAATTATTGGGCTTTATAAACAACAACGTAATTTTTGACAAATATTTATAACATGCTCTGAAATTAATTACTCCGGCTCTTGGAGCTTTGCAAAATAATTTCGTGAATGCGTCCTTATTTATTTTTTGATATTCTTCTTTTAGTTTTCGTTAGGTTGTCTTGATTAAAGAAATCAAAAATGTAAATTAGACGCATTAGCGTAGTCTAAGGATTCTAAAAGTTCTACTCGAAAGCTAATGGGGATCATAACAACCTAATTTCCGACAAATATTTATAACATGCTCTGAAATTAATTAGTCCGGCTGTTTGAGCTTTGCACATTAATTTCGTGAATGCGTCGTTATCTATTTCTTTGTATTCTGCTTTTAATTTTCTCCAGGCTCCCTTGTTAAAAGAAATCAAAAATGTAAAGTAGACGCAATTAGCTTAGTGTAAGGATTCTAAGAGTTCTACTCGAAGGCTAATGGTCATCACAAATCTCAGAAATATGGTTGGCTCTCAGAGTTTATTTCAACGAAAGCGAAATATCTGAGGAGAAAAAGTTTCTTCTTAGCAATTAATTGTCCTCAAACTTATCAAGTTTCCCCACAAGCCACACAATATTAAGTTTCAAAACTAAAGCACATACATATGCATGATAATGAGCTCGAAAAAGCCATAAGATAAAATGCTGGAAATTCGAGCCAAAGCTCTTTACAAAGCGATACAACGAGGTCGGTGCGAGAGCATCTTTTCAAGAAACTTGATATCGTGATTCCGCCGTTTTATACCTCAAACTGCGCAAATAGAATGAAATGCGGAGAAGTTCAATTCGGACCGTTCGCGTAACATGTGGAAACAGATCGCCTCTGAAGTGAAGTTGATGCGAGTTGGCAGAATTCAGCCTTTTAGTCGGTTTGCTCTTTTGATTGCTTATGTTGCATTCCGGGCACGAGACGCCAGAAACAAGAAACTTTCAATTGAAACACGGGAAAAGAGCAATAACAATTTATTATATATACGGATGTGCACGGAGGGTAGCTTATGTTCGTTCCTCGGGAGCATGTTAATTTACTATTAGACATGTAAGATCTCCGAAGCGTAAGGAATCAACAAAGAATATTGCTGCTTTTGGCTAAGGAAACGGGAATTGGAAAAGACATGAGGACAATATGAAAAAGTTTTATTAGAAAACGTAACTGCATAAATTTAACAACGTACCAACAAGCCAGTGGCGTGTCGGGTTCCTTACACATGATAACGCTTTTTGTTACGGATTTCAAGTTTTTTGTTTTGAATGTTGACATTCAGAGGTATCTTATCGTGTACAGGGCTCTATTGAAATTAAAGAGAGGAATTTATAACCGGATTACTGGAGCTTTAATTTGTTTTGTTTTTTCGATTTTTGTCTGTGACTATTTTTCTCTGAGTCATAGTCTTTTAAACAATCACCTAAAAATTTAAGAATTTTTTAGGTTTGAGTAGTGCGTTTTGGAGATATTTATGGTTGGTGCCCCGGTAATTCTATAGAGCCGTACAACACCAACAGTCGTTAACAAATAATTAGTTAAAATTCTCATGTAACAGCGGATTTGGCAACATACGAATGTAAAAAAAATATCGGTCCCTGTATCGTACTCTGAATATCAACCAGATACCAAAAAATAAAATTTGAATTATGCTTTCGACCTAATAAAAAGTTAGAGGGCAAGAAAAACCCGGCATAGGTCGCTGATTTACGATTGACTTTGGAAAGCGTCTGGTTAAAACGTCGTGGCGAGAGGGACGCTACGTCAAAACTTCATCTGTTTATGATATTTTCTTTTTCTTCGGCATCGGGGGCTTTTGTGAAAATATGGCCCAGAGCATTATATAATATTAGCGGGCCGAGTTATAAGTTTCGAAGCACACTTTCTGTAAACTACAACACTCGACCATACACACACACGCGACATAAATCACCGAATCTAAAGCACTTGGATGACATCGCCAGATTTCGGCGATACAAACTACCACTATATTTGATGGGGCTAAAGTAAACGAGTGGAATAATTTAAGATCCAGTCGGGGTTTTTTTGTCCGCTTTCTGGGGTTAAAAGTGGATCCTTGGGACGCGATCTGTATCGAATAAAAGTGTTGGTGGTGTACATAAAGTTTTAGAGAAACGAAAGATCGAATTATTTGTTCAGGAGGCTTGGCGTTCCGTTAATTGTTATTCCATTAGTATCCCAAATCCCCAGCTTACTTCCGGTCGAAGTAATTTCAAGATAACCCTAATCCCGAATTTATACCCTAGGAATTGTTTTGTTTGATTTTCAACTAAAAGACCCTCGGGACTTATTTCATTAACACAAGAATATTGAATGTGTTTTTTTCTGATCAAAAACTGTATTTTTCAGTAAATTTTTTCAGCAGTAGTGCTAAAAGACCCATTTTGCAATTTTTAACTCTGAGAAGCCTTCTGTCAACAATCAATAATATAAATTCTCGAGACGCGATATTTCATAAGTCCCCCTAGCTGCTTTGACGTGATAAATGTTGTGAGCTGTCAATAAAGCTCCGAAAGGTGATTCACTACACTTAAAATCGTAAGTAGTGTTATTAGTTGCGTAGTTGCCTAAATGCAGGTGATCGTTTTTCATGTATAGTTGAGTTGGTCGGTTTAAAATTGTTTCAACGATCGCCCGAACCCTCCGACAAAACAATAACTTCCATCTAGAATATTGGATTTTCATAATTCGCTCGATTTTCCCGGTTGCGATGCTCCAAAGAAACTAGGAAAACATCTTCCCTGCTTTCCACGGAATGCGCTTTCTTATGCGCTCCTATCTGAGCATCTCCAATGCGGTTGTAAGTAATTTTACCCAAGATTTTAACCACCTAATGAAAACAGGTTTGTTTCAATCAGATGAAATCGTTTTGCTTACCTTACATGAACGCCACAGTATTAAAGAAAATGCAATACAAAAAATTAATGTTGATCGTTATATTGTAAAGTATGGTTTTATAAAATGCTTTTAATCGAGCATTAAAGCTATCTTTGGCTTTTGATATTTAGTAAGCATTTAAAAGATTCGTTTTTAGTTTAACCTCAAAATACGTTTCAAGAAAAAAAACGAAGCAAAAATAATAAAAATACCGAGCTATAGAATTTTAGGACTATTTATGACACTTGGAGGATCCAAGTTTTGGAAATAGTCACCATTTTCAGATCATTTATAAGATTTAGCTTATCTGCGTTTGTTACGTAGTATCTGAGAAGATTCTGATACTACTTATGGATCAGAGTCTCTAATTTTAGTAAACCTATGAGGGACAATTCCCAGACTATGTCAGTCTTGTAAATAATCATGAGAGAATTAATTTATAACATTCTCACAGAAAGTATGAAACTGAGATACTTTGCGTTTTGTAATAGTCTCTGAAAAAATGATTTGAGTATTTATAGTACTTCCCTGATATTCTAAGACTGAGAATTTTATAAAGTTCCGTTTTCAATTCTCAGAGAAAGCATTAGAATGTTTTCAAATCAGTATTTATAGTACTTATTTAAAAACATCCTAATGCTTTCTCTGAAAATGAAAACAGCATTTCATAGAATTCTCAGTCTTAGAGTATTAGAGTCCTTATTAGAAAGTCTTTAGGAAAAGGGGAGTCTTATAAATAATTTCTAAGATATTTTTAGAGCTATTATAGGACTGAAGTTTTCTGTCACCAGAAAATTTATCTTTTTGTATCATTTACAAGACTCAAAACTTCCAAATTCGGAAAATAGTCCCCGAAAAACTGTTGGGTTATTTGCAAGACTCTCTGAATTTCTAAATGCAAGGCTCAGAGTGTCTGAATCTTGAAATTATTCTTGTAAATAATGTCCTCGAGTTTTTCGAGTCTTGCTAACTATTTGTCTATAATATCAATGTCTAAGATTTTTATAGGATTTAGACTATTACTATTTATATGACTCAAAGCTTTCGAGTGTTGCAAATAGTCCTAGAGTTTAGAACTATTTGCAACTCTAGGACCTAGACTACTTATCAGAATGTTTTTTTCAATTTATTTAACATTTCTTCGGCCCAGTTTGGAAATATTTAAATTTTTATGGTTTGTTGACTTATCAGAATATCTCAGTCTTGTAAATAGTCTCTTTAAAAATAATTCGACTACTTGGTGAGGCTAGGATTGTGGCATTGCATATCTCAAAGGCTTTCGACAGAGTCTGGCATCGATCTCTTCTTGCCAAATTAACATCTTATGGTCTTCCTTCTGGACTCTGTCATTTGATATCCAAATTTTTCGCTGATAGATCTCTTCAGGTCGTCGTCAATGGCATCTTATCCGAGATATCTGCGATTAATGCAGGGGTGCTTCAGGGGTCTGTTCTGTCTCCTACTCTATTTCTGTTACACACAAACTATCCCTTAGCTTCAACTTCCAATCCTATATATAGCTAGGCAGATGATAGTAACCTTGTGCAATCTTTTTTCTTCGACAAACCATTATCTATCGCTGCTTCAGATCGACTAAGGGAACAGCAGATACAGACGATTAATCGGAATCTCAAGATTATTCTGGAATGGAATAAGAACAATTTGGTCGACTTCAACGCTTCAAAAACTCAGGCAGTGGTATTCTCTAAGAAAACATCAAGGGATAATGCAACAAACATACTAATGGACGGTAAAATCCTTCCGATGTGATCTAATCTATCTATCCTAGGAGTGAATGCGAGCATTAACTTTTCTTGGGACGATCATGTGCGCGTCATTGCCAAATCCGCCTCTCAGAAGCTAAGCTTTCTTTTTAGAGCTAAAAACTACTTCACATCTCATCAGCTATTAACACTATACAAAGCTCAAGTTAGGCCAACACTTGAATACTGTTCTCATATTTGGAGTTCAGCCCCAAAACACGCTTTAGCTCTCTTGGATTCAATTCAAAGAAGAGCGATTCGCCTAATTGATGACGAGAGTTTGACCGATTCTCTCGAAACACTAGAGCACAGGCGTATGGTTGGTGACTTAGGATTGATCCCCCAAAAGCAAGATTCTTGAGGCGTACTAGACAGTCGGAGACAGCAAATTCCTGTGCGTTCCAGTTTGACACAGTGAGGACTTCTGTCTACTGAGACTCTTTTCTCTATAGAACTTTCAAGTTATGGAACTTGTTGCCGTAAGGAATTTTCCCCAAAAATTACAACCTATTCTTGTTCAAGAAGGCGATTCATCGCCATCTATCCTTGTTTCTGCATCCTACTCGCAGTGCTTTCAAGGCATAATGGGGTTATCCTTTGCGAGTCGATTAAACTTAAAAAAAAGACTCAGAACCTTTTAAATAGTCTCTAAGGAAATTACCAGATTATCTATTAGATTCAGAGCCTCCGAATCTAAAAAAACGTTTTGAGAAAATTATCAGACCATTTATGAAACTGCTGGTGCAGGTAGTCTTTAAATAATGTCGAGTTTATTTGTTGAAAATTGTCAAGCTTAAAATTTCTGAATTTTGAAAATAGTCTTTAGAAAAATTCTGAGATCATTTATATTACTTAGTCATGAAAAATTTCAAAATAATTATCATTTATACGACTTGAAGAATTTTAGTAGTTTTTAAAAACAGTTTATATTATTTGTCAAATTCGCAGTCTTCTATAGGAACTTAAATGAATAAAAGTCTTGCAAATTGCCTCTAAGGAAATTTTTGGATAATTTATTAGACTCGTCTGGCAAATAATCTGTGAGACAAATTTTAGGCCATTTATAAAACTTTTGGTCTTATTGGTATTTCTGAAAATTTCTCAGTTAAGACTGGACAGTTTCAAGATCGAAAATCTCTCAATCTTAAAAATTAACTAAAAAAAAATCCCCAAATCATTACGCCTCTAAGAAAATCGTAAAATTATTATGCGACTCCATTGAGCTGCAAATAATACCAAGAAAATTGTCAGTCTCTAAGTATCCAAGTTTTGTCAATAGCTTCTCAAAAAGAAATGAGGTTATTTGAAAGACTTAGTCTTGCAAATGGTTTTAGTTTTTTTCTTGGGAAACTATTAGTGTGCAAATAGTTTAAAAAAAACTGATACTCTTTGGAAATTACTAGATTATTTATTAGACTCAGAGCCTCTGACTCTAAAAAATCTCTTCTTTTTCTTCTTTTCGAAGACCTATTGGTCTGTTTTCCTTCGAACTCGGGCATTTTGGTGTTCTTGAGATGTGGATTGCAAGCTGTTTTTCCATCTCTCTGCTGGTCTTCCTCTTGGCCTACGTTTTACAGGCATGTCCTCTAGGGCCCTTCTCTCTGAAGATGACAGCTTGGTTGTCAAAACGCCTCAGAGCAACCTTTGTTGTGTTTTTTAATCTTTTTTGGTGTTAGGGGACAAAGTCTGTATTTCAATTTTTGAAGATAACCAAGGACCAGTCCTTTGCACCAAAATTATTCCATTCTTTTCACGTGGTCATACCATTGGCGTCTTCTTTGCTTAAAAAATCGTTTTCAGAACATTATCAGAATATTTATAAAACTCTTGGTGTTGTAAATAGCCTTTAAATAATACCAAAGTTATTTTTTAAGCTCAACATATCAGTAGTCTAGAAGTATTTTTTTGGTGGAACGGACTGTTCCTTGGTTATCTTCAAAAATTGAAATACAGTACCCCTCTGAAGATAACAGCTTGGCTGTCGAAACGCGTTAGATCAACGTTTGTTGTGTTTTTTAATCTTTATTGGTTTCAGGGAACAATTTCTGTATTTCAAGTCTAGAAGTAGTCTTTAAAAAGATTCTGAGATGAATTGGAATACTCAGTACTCTTTAGAAAAATTCTGCGACCATTTGTAATACTCAGTCTTAAAAAATTCCGTAACAATTACCATATATTCGACTTGGAGAGTCGTAAGTAGATTTTTAGAGTAGTTTATTTATTAAACTCAGAGAGTTCTAAAGACTATCTGAGGAACTGTAACTGTCGAAAAACTTAGAGCCTAGCAAATCGCCTCTTAGACAATTCTTAGATAATTTATTAGACTCAGAGTTCCCGATCCTGGCAAATATTATGCGAGAAAATTTTCAGAACATTTATAATGCACTTGGTCTAGTTGTTATCTTTGAAAATTTTGCAGATTACTTTCAAAACTAAAAATCTCTCAATTTGGAAAATAAACTCTAAGCAAATTCCTAAGCCATGATGTCTCTAGGAAAATGGTAAAATTATTAAATACTTAGGTCACTAAGAAATTTTCAGTTGCACATAATTCTAAGGAAATTGTCCGACTCGCAAATAGTCCCTTAAAAAGAATTGAGGTTATTTGGAAGACTCAGAGTCTTGCAAATGGTTTCAGTTTTTTTTCTTGAGAACCTATCACTGTGCAAATAGTTTGAAAAAAACCGATACCCTTTGGAAATTACTAGATTATTTATTAGATTCAGAACCTCTGACTCTAAAAAATCTCTTCTTTTTCTTCTTCTTTTCGAAGACCTATTGGTCTGTTTTCCTTCGAATTCAGGCATTCTGCTTTTCTTGAGATGTGAATTGCCAGTTGTTTTTCCATCTCTTCGGTGGTCTTCCTCTTGATCTACGTTCTACAGCCGTGTCCTCCAGGGCCTTTTGAACAACTCTATCTTCTTCCATTCTTTTCACGTGATCATACCATTAACGTCTTCTTTGCCTAATAAATCGTTTTCAGAACATTATCAGAATATTTATAAAACTCTTGGTCTTGTAAATAGTCTTTAAATAATAACAAGGTTATTTTTTAAGCTCAACATATTAGTAGTCTGGAAGTAATTTTTTGATGGAACGGACTGGTCCTTGGTTATCTTCAAAAATTGAAATACAGTATCCCTCTAAAGATGACAGCTTGGATGTCGAAACGCGTTAGATCAACGTTTGTTGTGTTTTTGATCTTTATTGGTTTCAGGGTACAAGTTCTGTATTTTAAGTCTAAAAGTAGTCTTTAAAAAAATTCTGAGATAAATTGTAATAATCAGAATTCTAAAAGTAGTCTTTATAAAAATTCTACGACCATTTGTAATACTCAGTCATGAAAAATTTCGAAACAATTACCATTTATTCAACTTGGAGAGTCGTAAGTAGTTCTTAAGAGTAGTTTATTTATCAAATTCAGAGAGTTCTAAAGACTATCTGAGGAACTGTAACTGTCGAAAAACTTAGAGCCTAGCAAATCGCCTCTTAGACAATTCTTAGATAATTTATTAGACTTAGAGTCCCCGATCCTGGCAAATATTATGCGAGAAAATTTTCAGAACATTTATAATGCACTTGGTCTAGTTGTTATCTCCGAAAATTTTGCAGATTACTTTCAAAACTAAAACTCTCTCAATCTGGAAAATAAACTCTAAGAAAATTCCCAAGCCATGATGTCTCTGGAAAAATGGTAAAATTATTAAATACTTACGTAATTAAGAAATTTTCAGTTGCAAATAATCCTAAGGAAATTGTCCGACTCGCAAATAGTCCCTCACAAAGAATTGAGGTTATTTGGAAGACTCAGAGTCTTGCAGATGGTTTCAGTTTTTTTTTTCTTGAGAAACTATTAATGTGCAAATAGTTTGAAAAAACTGATACTCTTTAGAAATTACTAGATTACTTATTAGACTAAGAACCTTTGACTCTAAAAAATCTCAAAAATTGAAAAAATCAAAAAAAAAATCAAATCTAAAAAATCTCTTTTTTTTCTTCTTTATTTCGCAGACCTATTGGTCTGTTTTCCTTCGAATTTAGGCATTCTGGTTTTTTTGAGATGGAAAATGCCAGCTGCCTTTCCATCTCTTCGGTGGTCTTCCTCTTAGTATACGTTCTATACGCGTGTCCTCCAGGGCCATTCTCTCTGAAGATGACAGCTTGGAGCCGAAATGCGTTAGAGCAACCTGTGTTGTGTTTTTTAATCTTTCTTGGTTTTAGGGGACAAGTTCTGTATTTCAATTTTTGAAGATAACCAAGGACCAGTCCGTTTCACCAAAATTCTTCCATTTTTTTACGTGGTCATACCATTGGCGTCTTCTTTGTCTAAAAAATCGTTTTCAGAACATTATCAGAATATTAATAAAACTCTTGGTCTTGTAAATAGTCTTTAAATAATACCAAAGTTATTTTTTAAACTCACCATATCAGTAGCTTGGAAGTAGTCTTTAAAAAATTCTGAGATGATTTGTTATACTCTGAATTCTAAAAGTGGTCTTTAGAAAAATTCTGCGACCATTTGTAATATTTAGTCTTGAAAAATTCCGAAACAATTACCATTTATTCGACTTGGAGAGTGGTAAGTAGATCTTAAAAGTAGTTTGTTTATTAAATTCAGAGAGTCCTAAATAATATCTGAAGAACTGAAACTGTCGAAAAACTTAGAGCCTAGCAACTCGCCTCTAAGAAAATTCTTAGGTGATTTATTACACTCAAAGTCCCCGATTCTGGCAAATAATCTGCGAGAAAATTCTCAGAACATTTATAATGCACCTGGTCTAGTTGTTATCCCTGAAAATTTTGCAGATTATTTTCAAAATTAAAAATTTCTCAATCTTAAAAATAAACTCTAAGCAAATAAGCCACGATGTCTCTAGGAAAATGGTAAAATTATTAAATACTTACGCGACTAAGAAATTTTCAGTTGCAAATAATCCTAAGGAAATTGTCCGACTCGTAAATTCTCTCTCAAAAAGAATTGTGGTTATTTGGAAGACTCAGAGTCTTGCAAATGGTTTTATATTTTTAAAAACTGTTAATATGCAGATTGTCTTAAAAAAATTGATTTGGAAGTCTCAGAGCCTGTATATCCAATTTTCAAGGCCATTTTGGGTACTGCAAGTGATTATTAAACTTTCACGAGAGCTGGTTGCTAGCCTTTTGCTTAACCTTAATGTTTAATAAGGACCAGGTTTTTTCGTTGCTGTTGTTTATGTAGAACCAATGAATGAAAAAGGGTTGGCAGTCAAAGCAAGATTTTATAGATATATTAAAAGACAAAATATTGGTAGACCAAGAAAAAGATGGGTATCATAACAGGCAATAATGCTTAGAACCTGAAGTGAAGAAAAAGAAGAAAAAGAAAAAGAAGAAGCAGAAGAAGAAAGAGAAGAACAAGAAGAAGAAGAAGAAGTCTCAGAATGTTAAAAATAGTCTTTTGAAAAATCATTAGATTTGTTAGACTCATATGTCGTATGCAAGTAGAATGCAACCTAGACTAAAAATTCATGCAGCCCTCCAGGCGTGTATAGTGAATCATAGGCAGCTGAACTACCAACAGTTGAAACACTGCCACCTAGCGAAGCGGTTGCTCTTTAGGAAAGTTCCCAGAAGACAAACCAAATAGGTTTGAACATTTATTAGATTCAAAGTTTGGAAACCAAATACCGGTTTCGATCTTGTTAGATTTCGTCAGTTTGGTATATCCAACTCGAATGCTAACAAATGTTCCGACAAGTAAGTGCAAAAAAATTCACAGACGTCAAGCGTGTGACTCTTAGTACTACTACCTATTGGTCCATAGAGAAACTATGGCCATCGCCAACAATGTCGTATGCATGTATGTTGTAAGTCTGGCAAATTGCCTCTGAAAAAAATTCTCTAAGACTCTAGTGTCCGAAAGTAGTCTCAAAATATCTTGAAAATAGTCTCTAAGAAAATTTTCAATACAAGTTTACAATACTTGAAGGGTTCAAGAACATTCCGAAATTATTTTAAATGACTCTTGAGATTTCGACTACTTTTTGACTACTTCGAAGACAACGGAAATTTCCAAGTGGTCTCTGATAAAATTATCAGATTATTTATTAGACTTAGAGTCTCCAAGTTAAAAAATAGTGTTTGACATCCTAGTTATCTCGTGAATATTCTCTGAAACATTCTCAGGTTATTTTTAAGGTTGAAATTCTCCGTATCTTAAAAGAAGGGGCCTACAAAAATTCTCAAACTAACGGAGGCTGTAAGGGTCTTACAAATGGTCTTCAAGGAAATTATCAGATCATTTAATGGACTCAAGAATCCATGACTTTGGCAACTAGTCTCAAATTAGACTCACAGTCTGCTATTCTTCTAGACAGTTATAAAAATTCATTGACTATTTATACAACATTCTAGTAAGATTTTAAATTGTCTCTGAAAAACTCTCAGGTTATTTTCAAGCCTCAATGCTTGCGAGTCTTTGGCAAATAGCCTCTGAAAAAGTCTCAACTTATTTTCGAGGTTCAAATTCTCCGCATCTTAAAAAGCAGGGGGGTCTTCAAAAATCCTTAAACTGCGACTGTGAGGGTCTTGCAAATGGTGTCCAAGGAAATTATCAGATCATTTAATGGACTCAAGAGTCCATGACTGTGGCAACTAGTCTCAAATTAGACTCAGAGTTTCTGATTCTTTCAGATAGTTATAAAAATTTATAGACTATTTATACAGCATTCTAATAAGACTATAAATTGTCTCTGAAAAACTATCAGGTTATTTTCAAGCCTCAAAGCTTTTGAGTTTTTAGCAAATAGCCTCTGAAAAATTCTCTAACTAGACTCAGAATCTCTGAGTTTTCCAAATTCTAAAAATTCACTGTAAATTTATTGACTATTCATATAACATTAAAAATTAGGGTCTTTAAAAATCCTTAAACTGCGGCTGTAAGGGTCTTGTAAATGGTTTCCAAGGAAATTATCAGAATATTTAATGGTCTCAAGAGTCTATGACTGTGGCAACTAGTCTCAAATTAGACTCAGAGTCTGCGATTCTTCCAGACAGTTATAAAAATTCATTGACTATATATGCAACATTCTAGTAAGATTGTAAATTTTCTCTGAAAAACTCTCAGTTCATTTTCAAGCTTCAATGCTTCTGAGTCTTTGGCAAATAGCCTCTGAAATTTTTTTTAACTAGACTCAGAATCTCCGAGTTGTCCAAACTCCTGAGTCTTTGGCAAATAGTCTTTAAAAAATCCTCTCCTAGTCTTCCAAACTCCGAAAATTTATTGTAAATTTATTGACTATTTATACAACATTCTAGTAAGATTGTAAATTGTCACTAAAAACTCTCAGGTTGTTTTCAAGCCTTCAAGCTTTTGAGCTTTAAATATAATCTCTGAGGACATGTTTAGATCACCCAAATTCTTTGAAAAAATCTAAAAACTATTTTATTTATATATTTGAGAGATTTTGAGTGTTTTTGGTGGAACGCACTGGTCCTTGGTTATCTTCGAAAATTGAAATACAAATTTTGTCGCCTGAAACCAAGAAATATTAGATTTCAGGCGACAAGGTTTGTATTTCTATTTTGAGTGTTGTAAATAAGGACTATAATCCTTGATATTTTTAGATAATTTATTAAATTTAGAATATTGGATCCTTAAAAATAGTCACTCAAAAAAACTTGTAAACATTTGGAAGGCACGTAGCCTTTCAAATAGATTGATAAAATTCCCAGATTATTTATTAACCTTAGAGACTCTGAGATTGGCAAACAATCCATGAGAGAATCTGCAGATGATGCATTTGTCTCAGACGATGTGTAGTCTTAGACGATGTAGTCATCTCAGACAGTGCAGTCGTCTCAGACGATGTAGTCGCTTCCTCAGAAGATGTATTCATCTCACAGGTTGTAGTAGACTATCATCATCATCATCATGTTCAGCCGTTTTGAGTCCACTGTTGGACGTAGGTCTTCTGTAAATAGACTATAGTAACCTTGTAAATAGTCTCTGAAAAATTCTCAAAAAAAGTTCTAATGTTTCTAAGTCTTCAAAACAGCCTTTGAGAGAATTCCGCAGATTATTTATTAGACTCAGAGTCTTCGAGTCGGCTAAGTAGTCTTTGTGAAAATTGCTAGAGTATTTATAAGATCCTAGTGAGATTGTATATTGCCTCTACAAAATTCTCAAATTATTTTAAAGTCTCAGAACTTGTTAGTCTTAAAGATAGCCTCTGAGAACGTACTTGGAACATCCAAAGTCTTTGAGAAATTCTTAAGACTATTATAATTTACGTGTAAACAATTTCTGAAATATTATAAATAAGCTTGACGTTTTTAGATTATTTATCAAATACAGAATATAGCAGCCTTATAAATAGTCTACCAAGTTATGCCAAGACTATTTAGAAGACTTCGAGTCTTTCAAATAGATTGACAAAATTTTCAGATTATATATTAGATTCAGATTCTTTTGGTCCGCCAAATAGTTTATTAAAAAATTCTCAGACACTTTATAAGTTTCTACTGGTCAATAAGGTCACGCTATTCAAGGTCACGTGACTTCAGGTCATGTGACTCAAGGTCACTTGAGTTCAAGGTCACACTAACTCAAAGTCGCGTGAGTTTAATGCCACTTAATTTCAAGATCGTACGAACTCAATGTCAAGAGATAAAGGTCACATAAGCTCACGTAGCCTTGAGTTCATGTGAGTTCAAGGTCACATATCTTGGTAGCTCAAGGTCGTGTTTGTCAAAAATTCTTAAATTATTTTCAAAATTTAGTCTCTGAGTCCGGAAAGCAGTGACTGAGAGAATTCTTAGGTTATTTGTAAGTCGCAGAGTCTTAACTCAAAGCATGCCTGTAAATAGCCTCAATCAGAATTTTTTAAACTAGACCCTAAAGACATTGCTGAGACAATTAAAAAGACTCAAAGTCTCTGGATCTTAAAATTAATCTTGTAACCAATATGTTAACATTGTTTAAAGACTTGTTAACAATTTGTATGTTTCTGAAATAAATTGCAACATTCTTAATACTGCTCCAATGTGTCTCTTGATATGATCTCTGAAAAAAATACATTGTCACGAGTCTCTGCGTAATATATCATTAAGCGAAATTTCCAACATCGTAACTAACTTTTTGCGAGCACGCCAATTGTAAAACCAAAATTTAACGGCCTCCTCTTCACTATTCCAGTAAAAGTCGCAATAAAAAACGTCCCAATATGACGCATAAAAGGGGCGACCCATATTTCGCGCGAAGACACGCAAAAATTACGATTCATTTACCTACTGAAGTCGACGGGACAAAAGGGGCGCAAATATCCACAAATCTCGCGTTTCGGGTTAGGTACCCTGAGCAAACACAATAGGACCCCGCCGGCCCTTTCCTTCGGTCTACTTCCGACTTTTTTTACTCGTTAAATAAAAAATTTCCACTATAAATAACTTTTAAAGTTGCGAAGTTTTTCCAATGGTACACAATTGGTCTTCCGTCGCGCACTCGAAGAGTTTTCTTTTGCGTATTCGAATTTTCCTTTAGAAGTCTGGAATGCATCGGTTCGTGGGAGGAATGTCACGGTTGGCCGTGTAGCTTTTTTAATTAGCTCTGCTTTGTTTCTTTCAATTGTGCCAGGCGGCATTTGCTGCTCCAATAAATTACGCCTTAAGAGTTTTATTGCTAATTGGGGTAATATCTGAGGAAACTGTATAATTAGGAGTGTTGTTATTTTCCATTAAAATGTTTAATAGCCCTCTTGAAATATTGGACTTGAACGAAGGTATGTTGAATTCATTTGTAGTCCGAGTATAGGCGAATGCAAAACTTGTTTAGAGGTTGAATTGTATTTAAGAATGTATTTCTTATTAAAAATTGAAATACATAACTTGTCCCCTGAAACCAAGAAAGATTAAAAAACACAACAAAGGTTGCGCTAACGCGTTTCGATAGCCAAGCTGTCATCTTCAGATTCAGTTCAGTTTTTCTCTGAAGGTGACAGCTTGGCTGTCGAAACGCGTTAGAGCAACCTTTGTTGTGTTTTTTTATCTTTCTTGGTTTTAGGGGACAAGTTCTGTATTTGAATTTTTGAAGATAACCAAGGACCAAACGTATTTTTTATCAAAAAACTTGTATTTTTTTTTTAAAATTACGCAGAGCTGTTTCAGTTTCAATTTAACATCAAAAAATCTAAAAAAAGCTCTGAAGTTCAGCATTAAACAGCTGAAAAATTGCGGTTTAAACATTCTTCAATGAAAAAACTATTACAGAGTCTCCGAGTCTTATAAATAATTTAAGTATTTTATCAGGAAATTTTTCCAATACACAAAGACTTTAAGTCTAGTGATTTTTCAGACTATTTACAAGATCACTAGGGTCAGAAATTACTTGCTATTTTCTCAGAGACTGGTTCCAAGACTTAAAATCTTGAGAGCATTTACTTAACTTAGATACTTCAAGTCCAAACATTTTTAAAATTTCTGAGACAAAAATAGTAATAAAGTCAGAATTTCTCAAAGGCATTATGTGTCGTAGAGAGACATCTTTTTTAGAGACTATTATCAATACTCAAAGACTTTGAGATCTAGAAATAATTTGAGCATATTTCAAAGGCTATTTACAAGGCCAGTAGATCATCTGAGAATTTTTTTATAGAGTTTTTTCCGGACTCAGAAACTTTAAGTGTAATTTAAAATCTCAGAACTTTATTAGTTCACTTAAATGGTTTTATATCGTTCAAGTAATGTCAGTATTTGTTAAGAGACTATTTATGAGGCATCAATACTTTTAGTTAAGACCCAGAGACTTATAAATAACCTAAGCATTCTCTCAGCGACTGTTATCGAGAATCAGAGGCCCTAAATTTTGAAAATAATTTACGAATTTTTGACAGACTGTTTGCCAGACTAGTAGAGGCTTATGAATCGTCTAAAAATTTGCTAATAGACCATTTGTCAGATCCAGAGAGTTCAAGTTTAATAAAAAATTTAAAAACTTGATCATTTGAACATTATTTGAAAGACACCACGTCAATATTCTCTGAATCTTTTGGAAGACTATTTACAAGACTCCTATATTCCGAATTTGATAAATAATCTAAATAAATCTCAGGGCTATTTACAATACTTCACAAGTCGTATCCGCGTAAATGGTAATGGTTATGAGATTTTCTAAAAGACTTTGGATGTTATAAACGATCTGAGTACTTTTTCAGAGGCTACCGTGAAAACTAACGGACTTTGAGGCTTTAAAAAACCTAAGAGTTTTCAAAGACAATTTACAACCTCTATGGAACCTTATAAATAGACGAACAGTTTTCACAAAGACTATTTTCATGAATCGAAGATTTTGAGTCTAATAATAAACCTGCTAATTCTCTCAGAGACTGTCTTGAAGACTCAGAGATTTTAGGACTTATTTCTTGAGAATTTTCTAGAGATTGTTTACAAGGTTACTTGAGTCTACTACATCGCGTGAGAGGATTAAATCGTCTGAGACGACTACATCGTCTGAGGCGACTAAATCGCCTGAGGCAACTAAATCGTCTGAGACGACTAAATCGTCTGAGACGACCAAATCATCTGAGACGACTAAATCGTCTGAGACAATTAATTCGTCTAAGACGATTAATTCGTCTAAGACGAATACATCATCTGAGGTAACTACATCGTCTAAAAAATTTTCTCATAGATTTTTCGGAGCCTCTAAGTTAATAAGTAATCTGAGAATTTTATTAGTCTATTTAAAGGGCTTCGCGTCTTCCAAATGCTTTCAGTATTTCTTGAGAGACTATTTCAATATCCTGGAGATATTTTTTCAAAATTACGAAATTTTCTGGAAAAGTTAAATTTTTTTGTAAATTTCCAATAAAAAGATTTTAATTAGCCAAAACTTAAATTTTCAAAATTTCGACTTTTTTGAAAATTTTAACGTTTCTGAAAATTTTTAATTTTCTTGGATATTTAGGTGTCAAAAATTTCGGATTTTATTTAAAATTTTACTGTAAATATTTTTAAATCTCTACTTTTTTCAAAATTTTGATTATTTTTGAAATTTTAGATTTTTCACAATTTTAACTTTTCAAAAATTTTGCCCTTTTGTGAGAATTTCTCATTTTTTTATTCACGAATTTTTTGAAACTGTCGAAGTTTTAAAAATTTCGATTTTTTCCAACATTTTGATCTTTTCCCAAAAATCTCAACTTTTTGTAGTTTTCATTTTCCATGAAAATTTTTACTATTTTCAAAATTTATACTTTTTTTTGGAAATTATAACTCTAAAGTTAGATCAAAATTGTATCCCTTTTCGAGGTTTTTCAAAATTTACGATTATATTCAAAACTTTTAATTTTTTTGACTACAAAATTTCATCTATTTTTTTCAAAATTTTTACTTGTCTTGAAAATTTGGAATTTAAAAAAAAATTGTCTTACTTTTATATTTTAAATTATTCTGAACCAATATCGTTCTCTTCAAAATTTCATTTTAAGATTTTTCAAAATTTTAATCAATTTTTAAGATTTCGATTTTTGTTTAAAAAATTTTGACCTTTTCTTAAATGTTAACTTTTCACATTTTCAACTTTTTTAAAATTACCCCCATTTTTGAAAATTTTTACCTTCAAATGTCATTTTTTTTTAATAATTGACTATTTGTCAAAACCTAACACATGTATTTTGGAGAAATACTTAAATGTGATGAATTATCAAAAACTTTTATACAACTAACTGTTGTATCGTGCGATCAAGGTCACATAAACTCAAGGTAACGCGAGTTCAAGGTCACGTGTGGTTAAGGTCGCTTGAGGACAAGGTCGCCTGTGTTTAAGGTCAAGAGAGATCAAGATGACATATGTTGAAGGTCACATGATGTCAAGGTTGCACATGTCCAAGCTTACGTAGTGTCAAGATCACATGGGTTCAAGGCCACGTTAGGTCAAGGTTGCATGTGTTTAAAGTCAAGATCACGCGAGGACAAGGCCGCATATGTTCAAGGTTACGTGATGTCAAAATTTTACGTGCCCAAAGGAACATGAGGTCAATGTTGCATGTGTTCAAAGTCGCTTGATATCAAGGCCGCACGTCTTTAAGGTCACGCGAGTTCAAGGTTGCACGTTATCAAGGTCATATTAGTTTAAAGTTGCAGGTTTCAAGGTCACGTTAGGTCATGTCAAGGTTGCACATGTCCAAGCTTACGTAGTGTCAAGATCACATGGGTTCAAGGCCACGTTAGGTCAAGGTTGCATGTGTTTAAAGTCAAGATCACGCGAGGACAAGGCCGCATATGTTCAAGGTTACGTGATGTCAAAATTTTACGTGCCCAAAGGAACATGAGGTCAATGTTGCATGTGTTCAAAGTCGCTTGATATCAAGGCCGCACGTCTTTAAGGTCACGCGAGTTCAAGGTTGCACGTTATCAAGGTCATATTAGTTTAAAGTTGCAGGTTTCAAGGTCACGTTAGGTCAAGGTCGCACGTGTTCAAGATCATGTGAGGTCAAGGTCGTAAGTGTTCAAGGTCACGTAATGTCAAAGCACACGTGTTCGAGGTAAAGTAGGTCAAAATTTTACATGTTTAAGATCAAGTAATGTCAAAGTCGCCCATTTTTAAGGTCACGTGATGTCAAGGTTGCCCGTGGCCAAGGTCGCGCTTGTTCAAGGTCGCACGTGTTCAAGATCACATAAGGTCAAGGTCACATATGTTCAAGGTCATTTTATGTGAGGGTCACTTGTAGCCAAGGTCACGTGAGGTCATACGGCACATGATCAAAGTCACGCAAGGTCAATGTGTTCAAGGTCACATAAGGTCAAGGTCACCTATATTTAAGGTCATTTGATGTCAGGGTCATTTGATGTCAGGGTCACTTGTAGCCAAGGTCACGTGAGGTCATACGGCAGATGATCAAAGTCACGCGAGGTCAACGTCGCCCATGGTCAAGGTCACGTGATATCAAGGTTGCACGTGCCCAAGAGGGCGTGAGGTCAAAGTCGCAAGTGTTCGAGGTCACGTTATGTCAAGGACGCACGTGTTCAAGGTCACGGAGGTCAAGGTCGCATATATTTAAGGCCACGTCAGCTCGAAGTGATGAGAGTTCAAGATCGCGTGACTCAAGGTCACATTAACTCGAAGTCACGTGAGTGCAACACCCCTTGATTTCAAGATAGTACGAACTCAATGTCAAGAGGATAAAGATCACATGAGCTTAAGTTCAGTAGCCTTGAGTTCATGTGAGTTCAAGGTCACATGTCTTGTACGAACTCAATGTCAAGAAATGAATATCAAATGAGCTTAAGCTCACGTAGCCTTGAGCTGATGTGAGTTCAAGGTCCATGTCTTGGAAACTCAAGGTCGTGTAAAAACAAGATAGCGTGAAGCAAACTGTTCTCTTAAATTTTGAAAAGTAGGGGAAATTTCCAGTAAGATTCGAAATGTTGGGTTTACAATGTAAGTATAGAGAAAGAAACAAAAAATGGAGACAGTTTTAAGTCAAAATTCAAAAAAAGTAGAAATTTTGGAAAAACCCTCGATTTTTAGCTAATACACACGCCTGGAGGGCTGCCTGAATTTGTAGTCTAGGTTGCTAGGTTGCTAGGTTACTTGCATACGACATTGTTGGCGATGGCCATAGTTTCTCTGTGGACCAATAGGTGGTAGTACTAAGAGTGACACGCTTGACGCCTGTGAATTCTTTAGTACTTACTTGTCGGAACATTTGTTAGCATTCGAGTTGGATATACCAAACTGACGAGATCTAACAAGATCGAAACTGGCCTTTGGTTTCCAAACTTCGAATCTAATAAATGTTCAAACCTATTGGTCTGTGCATTAGAATCCCTGTCTTCTAGGAAATTGTTCCTAGAGAGCAACCGCTTCGCTAGGTGGCAGTGTTTCAACTGTTGGTAGTTCAGCTATCTATGATTCACTATACACGCCTGGAGGGTTGCATGAATTTGTAGTCTAGGTTGCATTTTATTTGCATGCGACATTGTTGGCGATGGCCATAGTTTCTCTATGGACCAATAGGTGGTAGTACTAAGAGTGACACGCTTGACGCCTGTGAATTCTTTAGTACTTACTTGTCGGAACATTTGTTAGCATTCGAGTTGGATATAGCAAACTGACGAGATCTAACAAGATCGAAACTGGTCTTTGGTTTCCAAACCTCAAATCTAATAAATGTTCAAACCTATTGGTCTGTGCATTAGAATCCTTGTCTTCTAGGAAATTGTTCCTAGAGAGCAACCACTTCGCTAGGTGGCAGTGTTTCAACTGTTGGTAGTTCAGCTATTTATGATTCACTATACACGCCTGGAGGGCTGCATGAATTTGTAGTCTAGGTTGCATTTTACTTCCATGCGACATTGTTGGCGATGACCATAGTTTCTCTATGGACCAATAGGTGGTAGTACTAAGAGTCACACGCTTGACGCCTGTGAATTCTTTAGTACTTACTTGTCGGAACATTTGTTAGCATTCCAGTTGGATATACCAAACTGACGAGATCTAACAAGAGCCAAACCGGTCTTTGGTTTCCAAACTTCGAATCTAATCAATATTCAAACCTATTGGTCAGTGCATAAGAATCATTTAGAATTAGACTTTACATTTGACATTTAATTGTGGTTGTCCAGTTTCGAAACTTCTTGTTTAGTCGAAATGAAATCAAAATAGAAATTTTATAGCAAAAGTGTAAATTCAAAATTTCGAAAAAAAAACTGTTTGTAAAAAAGCGCGAAATTTATAAAAAAAAATCTGTAATTTCCATTGTTCTCAAAATTTAAGAAAAAGGTAAAAAATGATGGAAAAATAAAAATTTACTCCCACAAGAAATTATAAATATAAATAAAATAAAAAATAACTCCCATAAAAATTTGCGTTTCAAGTTGAAATTTAAATAAAAAAGCCAAAATTTCAAAAGATTGAAGTTACAAAAATAGTTCGAATATCTAAACATCGTCGAACTTTCAAGTTTACATCGAATGTTTGCAAAAAAAAATAACAAAGACAGAGTTTAAATTTTTGGAAAAAAGACAAAAATCTTACAAAACTTTAATTTATATATATTTGGAAGGAAATCGTAAAGAGCAACGAAAAATACATAATTGTTTAATTTATGTTATAACTATTGATTTTTGTTTAAATAAACATCTTTGATAAAAATGCTACGAACTTATTCAACAAATGGTCTAAGAATTTTACTAGAGACTATTTTCAACATATTTTCAGACAACTAGGATGTCTAATTTGAGACTAGTTGCCACAGTCATGGACTCTTGAGTCCATTTAAGGATCTGATAATTTCCTTGGACACCATTTGCAAGATCCTTACAGTCGCAGTTTGAGGATTTTTGAAGACTTTACTTTTTAAGATGCGGGGAATTTGAACCTTGAAAATAAGCTGAGACTCAGAGACTCAGAGACTCAGACTTCAGAGGCTATTTGCCAAAGACTCAGAAGCATTGAGACTTGAAAATAACCTGACAGGTTTTTAGAGACAATTTAAAATCTTACTAGAATGTTGTATAAATAGTCAATGAATTTTTATAACTGTCTGGAAGAATCAGAGACTCTGAGTCTAATTTGAGACTAGTTGCTACAGTCATGGACTCTTGAGTCCATTAAATGATCTGATAATTTCCTTGAAGGCCATTTGCAAGACCCTTACAGCCTCAGTTAGTTTATGAATTTTTGTAAGCCCCTTTTACGATACGAAGAATTTGAACGTTGAAAATAACCTTAGAATATTTCAGAGAATATTTACGAGACAACTAGGATATTATAAATAGTCTGATAATTTTGTCAAACACTATTTTTTAAACTTGGAGATTCTGAGTCTAATAATTAATGCGATAATTTCCTAAGAGACCATTTGGAAGGTTTCGCTGTCTTCAAAGTACTCAAAAAGTAGTCGAAATCTCAAAAGTCATTTAAAATAATTTCGGGATGTTCTTAAAATCCTCTAGTATTATAAACGGTCTGAGAATTTCGTCAGAGACTATTTTCGTGATATTATTAGACTATTTTCAGACAATAGTCTTAGAGAATTTTTTCAGAGGCAATTTACCAGACGTACAACCTCCGAGTCTGATAAATCTGATGATTTTCCAAGAGACTATTTGCAAGACTCTGACACTTCCTAATGGTATTAGATTTTTTGAGACTATTTACAAATTAATAGTTTCTCAAAAAAAAAAACTGGAACAATTTGCAAGACCCAGAGTCTTTCAAATAGCCTTAGTTCGTTTTCAGAGAACATTTACAAAATTTGGATACACCGAGTGGGACAATTTTCTTATGATTATTTGCAAAGCATAAGTATGTAGTAATTTCATCATTTTCCTAGAGAGATAATATTTTGGGAATTTTCTTAGGGTTTATTTTTAAAATTGAGAGATTTTCAGTCTTGAAAATAATCTGAAAAATTTTCAACAAGACCAAGTGTTTTATAAATAGTCTAAGACTTTCTCACGGGTTATTTTCCAGAATTGGGGACTCTGGGTTTAATAAATTATCAAAGAATTTCCTTAGAGGCGCTTACAAGGGTCCAAGTTTTTCAATAGTTTGAGCTCCTCAGCAATTCTTTACAAGACTCTCCGAATTTGATTAATCATCTAAACTACTTTCAGAATTACTTACAACTCTTGAAGTAGTATAAATGGTAAAGGTTTCGGACATTTTCAATACTAAGTATTACAAATGATCTCAGAATTTTTTTAAAGACTACTTTCAAAATTTAGAAATTTTAATTTATTCTCAAATTCGACGTTTTTTTTAAACTTTAAATTTTTTGAGAACTTTTGACAAAATTATATTTTTGAAATCTTTCTTATTCAAAATTCGGTATTTACTGGAAATTTCAATTTTTTTTTCGAACTAAATTGTCGATTTTCAAATCTTAAAATTGGATTTTTTCTCAAAATTTGACTTTCTCTGGGAAATTTTCATCATTTTTTAAAATTCAATACTTTTCTCGAAGCTGGAAATTTTATGAATATTTTCTTTTTTTTTCGAAATTATTTTACCATTTTTCTTAAAATTCGAATTTTTTAAAAAATTTGGATTTTTTTAAATTGTCTTGCTGGCGAAATTTCAAATTTCTATTCAAAATTTAAATTTTTCTGAAAAATTGTAAAATTGTTGTCAAAATTTCGAGCTTTTCTTAAAATTTTAACTTTTTCCTTGAAATTTTTCGTAAAATTTGACTTTTTTCTTCTTCTTCTAAAAACTTCCACTATTTTAAATTTCCACCTTTTTTTAAGCTTCCAGTTTATTTTAACAATTCCTCTTTTTAATTTTTTTTTAGTTTTTTTAAAATTTAATCCACTCGCAAAGGCAACCCCATTATGCCTTTAAAGCACTGAGAGTAGGATGCGGAAACAGGGATAAATGGCGATGAACCGCCATCAAACAAGGATAGGTTGAAATTTTTCGTAAAATTTGACTTTTTTCTTCTTCTCCGAAAAACTTCCACTATTTTAAAATTCCACTTTTTTTTTAAGCTTCCAGTTTATTTTTACAATTCCTCTTTTTAATTTTTTTTTGGTTTTTTTAAATTGAATCCACTTGCAAAGGCAACCCCATTATGCCTTTAAAGGACTGCGAGTAGGATGCGGAAACAGGGATAAATGGCGATGAACCGCCATCAAACAAGGATAGGTTGAAATTTTTCGTAAAATTTGACTTTTTTCTTCTTCTCCGAAAAACTTCCACTATTTTAAAATTCCACTTTTTTTAAGCTTCCAGTTTATTTTTACAATTCCTCTTTTTAATTTTTTTTTTGTTCTTTTTTAAATTTGATCCACTCGCAAAGGCAACCCCATTATGCCTTTAAAGCACTGCGAGTAGGATGCGGAAATAGGGATAAATGGCGATGAACCGCCATCGAACAGGGATAGGTTGAAATTTTTCGTAAAATTTGACTTTTTTCTTCTTCTCCGAAAAACTTCCACTATTTTAAAATTCCACTTTTTTTAAGCTTCCAGTTTATTTTTACAATTCCTCTTTTTAATTTTTTTTTTGTTCTTTTTTAAATTTGATCCACTCGCAAAGGCAACCCCATTATGCCTTTAAAGCACTGCGAGTAGGATGCGGAAATAGGGATAAATGGCGATGAACCGCCATCAAACAAGGATAGGTTGAAATTTTTCGTAAAATTTGACTTTTTTCTTCTTCTCCGAAAAACTTCCACTATTTTAAAATTCCACTTTTTTTTAAGCTTCCAGTTTATTTTTACAATTCCTCTTTTTAATTTTTTTTTGGTTTTTTTAAATTTAATCCACTTGCAAAGGCAACCCCATTATGCCTTTAAAGGACTGCGAGTAGGATGCGGAAACAGGGATAAATGGCGATGAACCGCCATCAAACAAGGATAGGTTGAAATTTTTCGTAAAATTTGACTTTTTTCTTCTCCGAAAAACTTCCACTATTTTAAAATTCCACTTTTTCTTTAAGCTTCCAGTTTATTTTTACAATTCCTCTTTTTAATTTTTTTTTGTTTTTTTAAAAATTTAATCCACTTGCAAAGGCAACCCCATTATGTCTCTAAAGGACTGCGAGTAGGATGCGGAAACAGGGATAAATGGCGATGAACCGCCATCAAACAAGGATAGGTTGAAATTTTTCGTAAAATTTGACTTTTTCTCTTCTTCTCCGAAAAACTTCCACTATTTTAAAATTCCACTTTTTTTTAAGCTTCCAGTTTATTTTTACAATTTCTCTTTTTAATTTTTTTTTTGATTTTTTTAAAATTTGATCCACTCGCAAAGGCAACCCCATTATGCCTTTAAAGCACTGCGAGTAGGATGCGGAAACAGGGATAAATGGCGATGAACCGCCATCAAACAAGGATAGGTTGAAATTTTTCGTAAAATTTGACTTTTTTCTTCTCCGAAAAACTTCCACTATTTTAAAATTCCACTTTTTCTTTAAGCTTCCAGTTTATTTTTACAATTCCTCCTTTTAATTTTTTTTTGTTTTTTTTAAATTTAATTCACTCGCAAAGGCAACCCCATTATGCCTTTAAAGCACTGCGAGTAGGATGCGGAAACAGGGATAAATGGCGATGAACCGCCATCAAACAAGGATAGGTTGAAATTTTTCGTAAAATTTGACTTTTTTCTTCTTCTCCGAAAAACTTCCACTATTTTAAAATTCCACTTTTTTTTAAGCTTCCAGTTTATTTTTACAATTCCTCTTTTTAATTTTTTTTTGGTTTTTTTAAATTTAATCCACTTGCAAAGGCAACCCCATTATGCCTTTAAAGGACTGCGAGTAGGATGCGGAAACAGGGATAAATGGCGATGAACCGCCATCAAACAAGGATAGGTTGAAATTTTTCGTAAAATTTGACTTTTTCTCTTCTTCTCCGAAAAACTTCCACTATTTTAAAATTCCACTTTTTTTTAAGCTTCCAGTTTATTTTTACAATTTCCTCTTTTTAATTTTTTTTTTGATTTTTTTAAAATTTGATCCACTCGCAAAGGCAACCCCATTATGCCTTTAAAGCACTGCGAGTAGGATGCGGAAACAGGGATAAATGGCGATGAACCGCCATCAAACAAGGATAGGTTGAAATTTTTCGTAAAATTTGACTTTTTTTCTTCTCCGAAAAACTTCCACTATTTTAAAATTCCACTTTTTCTTTAAGCTTCCAGTTTATTTTTACAATTCCTCCTTTTAACTTTTTTTTGTTTTTTTTAAATTTAATTCACTTCGCAAAGGCAACCCCATTATGCCTTTAAAGCACTGCGAGTAGGATGCGGAAACAGGGATAAATGGCGATGAACCGCCATCAAACAAGGATAGGTTGAAATTTTTCGTAAAATTTGACTTTTTTCTTCTTCTCCGAAAAACTTCCACTATTTTAAAATTCCACTTTTTTTTAAGCTTCCAGTTTATTTTTACAATTCCTCTTTTTAATTTTTTTTTGGTTTTTTTAAATTTAATCCACTTGCAAAGGCAACCCCATTATGCCTTTAAAGGACTGCGAGTAGGATGCGGAAACAGGGATAAATGGCGATGAACCGCCATCAAACAAGGATAGGTTGAAATTTTTCGTAAAATTTGACTTTTTCTCTTCTTCTCCGAAAAACTTCCACTATTTTAAAATTCCACTTTTTTTTAAGCTTCCAGTTTATTTTTACAATTTCTCTTTTTAATTTTTTTTTTGATTTTTTTTAAAATTTGATCCACTCGCAAAGGCAACCCCATTATGCCTTTAAAGCACTGCGAGTAGGATGCGGAAACAGGGATAAATGGCGATGAACCGCCATCAAACAAGGATAGGTTGAAATTTTTCGTAAAATTTGACTTTTTTCTTCTTCTCCGAAAAACTTCCACTATTTTAAAATTCCACTTTTTTTTAAGCTTCCAGTTTATTTTTACAATTCCTCTTTTTAATTTTTTTTTGGTTTTTTTAAATTTAATCCACTTGCAAAGGCAACCCCATTATGCCTTTAAAGGACTGCGAGTAGGATGCGGAAACAGGGATAAATGGCGATGAACCGCCATCAAACAAGGATAGGTTGAAATTTTTCGTAAAATTTGACTTTTTCTCTTCTTCTCCGAAAAACTTCCACTATTTTAAAATTCCACTTTTTTTTAAGCTTCCAGTTTATTTTTACAATTTCTCTTTTTAATTTTTTTTTTGATTTTTTTAAAATTTGATCCACTCGCAAAGGCAACCCCATTATGCCTTTAAAGCACTGCGAGTAGGATGCGGAAACAGGGATAAATGGCGATGAACCGCCATCAAACAAGGATAGGTTGAAATTTTTCGTAAAATTTGACTTTTTTCTTCTCCGAAAAACTTCCACTATTTTAAAATTCCACTTTTTCTTTAAGCTTCCAGTTTATTTTTACAATTCCTCCTTTTAATTTTTTTTTGTTTTTTTTAAATTTAATTCACTCGCAAAGGCAACCCCATTATGCCTTTAAAGCACTGCGAGTAGGATGCGGAAACAGGGATAAATGGCGATGAACCGCCATCAAACAAGGATAGGTTGAAATTTTTCGTAAAATTTGACTTTTTTCTTCTTCTCCGAAAAACTTCCACTATTTTAAAATTCCACTTTTTTTTAAGCTTCCAGTTTATTTTTACAATTCCTGTTTTTAATTTTTTTTGGTTTTTTTAAAATTTAATCCACTTGCAAAGGTAACCCCATTATGCCTTTAAAGGACTGCGAGTAGGATGCGGAAACAGGGATAAATGGCGATGAACCGCCATCAAATAAGGATAGGTTGAAATTTTTCGTAAAATTTGACTTTTTTCTTCTTCTCCGAAAAACTTCCACTATTTTAAAATTCCACTTTTTTTTAAGCTTCCAGTTTATTTTTACAATTCCTCTATTTAATTTTTTTTTGTTTTTTTTAAAATTTAATCCACTCGCAAAGGCAACCCCATTATGCCTTTAAAGCGAGTAGGATGCGGAAACAGGGATAAATGGCGACGAACCGCCATCAAACAAGGATAGGTTGAAATTTTTCGTAAAATTTGACTTTTTTCTTCTTCTCCGAAAAACTTCCACTATTTTAAAATTCCACTTTTTTTTAAGCTTCCAGTTTATTTTAACAATTCCTCTATTTAATTTTTTTTTGTTTTTTTTAAAATTTAATCCACTCGCAAAGGCAACCCCATTATGCCTTTAAAGCACTGCGAGTAGGATGCGGAAACAGGGATAAATGGCGATGAACCGCCATCAAACAAGGATAGGTTGAAATTTTTGAGGAAAATTCCATTTTACAGTTTTTCAAAAAATTCAAATTTGTCTAAAAATTTTAGGTTTTCAGTTTGTTCTGGATTTCAATTGATTGTCAAAATTCATTGTTTTTTTTTCTAAAATTTTACCTTTTTTTGAGAACTTTTGATAAATTCATTTTTTTTTCGAAATCGTATTTTTGTCAATTTTTTCGAAATCTCTTCCTTTTTCCTAATTTTTTCGAAGTTTCTTTTTCTCAATTTTTTCAAAATCTCTTCCTTTTTCTGAAAATTTGGGGTTTTTCTGGAAATGTTAGCTTTTATTTCGAACTTTGATATTCGTTGTTTCTGTAAATTTATATTTTTTTCCCACAAGAGTAATTTTCCCTTTTTTTCACGAAATTTCAAGCCTGTAGTAAATCTCAAAATAAAAAGGTATAAAGTAACATATTTTTTAGAAATTTCGACTCCTCAAATTGGTCTCTTTCTAAATATTTCAAATTTTATAAGTTTTTTTAAAATGCTAATACAAATCAATCAAAAATTTCATAAAAATACTTCTTGACATCATAACTTTTTTATCAAAAGTTAAGCAAAACGTAAAAATTCCTAGAAAAATATTTTTGGAAATTTCGACTTCTGTAGGTCATTTGTTTAATGAGAATTTTCTGTGTTATTTTCTGACTAGCTTATATTTATTTATTTTTTTTAGGGAAATTTAAAGAGCCGCAACTGTCTTTTAAAAGACGCGGCTAGCGAGTCGCGGTTTGCCTATCCCTGGTCTAGGTCCAAGAGTTGCAAATGTTCCTAGACGCTAGTACTATTTGCAACACTCAAAATTTCTGAGTCGTATAATTAGTAATAGTGTATATCTTATAAAAATCTGAGGCATTGATATTACGAGTATATACAAATAGTTAGCAAGTCTTGGAAATTCTACATCATTTACAAGATTAATTTCAAGATTCAGAGATTGTTAGTCTTGCAAGTAGCTCAGCAGTTTCTGAGGGATTCTGTTCCAAATTTGGAGGTTTTGAGTCTCATAAATGGTGAAAAAAATCTAACAACAAAGCTTAGACAGTTTAAGTCTAATAATGGCTCAGTTCCCCTCAACTTCTCCGCATTGCGATGAACAAAGTTAAGATTGCCACGATGATCGCCAATGTCCGGAACAGCTGAGGCACCATAAGAAGAAGAAGAACGGCTCTAAATAATTTTTTAGAGATTAGTTAACAGATTAGTAGATTAGTTAGTAGATTAGTTCTAAGGTTTATGATACTGGCTCTATGATAATGACCCTGATATGCTAAGTCTAATAACCTCTCGAATTTCTGTTTCAGTTTTCGGAAGCTCCAAATTTTATAAATAGTATTTTTCAAGTATTCTGAGTTTTATGAGCGTTTTCTCTGAGAAAAGACGCATAGAATCCTAGTCTTGTAAATAGTTTGCGAATTTTCTTTAGTAATTTTTCCTCTAGTGACTATTTACAAGATTTTGAATCTTATACATAGTTTAAAAATTGTCTCTCTATATGTTTAGTAGAATCAAAGACTCTGATTCGTAAGCAATGTTAGAAATTTCTCATTAACCATTTATCAAACGCAGATTAGCTAATTCTTATAAGTAATTTTTTTTTTTTCTGGTGATTATTTCTAAGACTTGGATATCTTGATCAAGATAAATATTCGGAAATTCCAAGCTTAAAATCGAAAACAACTCAGAAAAAACCATTCACCCGAATCGTTTATCAATAAAAAAGAGTGCCATCCAAAAATTTTATAATATAACATTTGACTGGACCAAAATAAATTACATTTATATTATTTATTAAACAAACTGCAACACAATTATCGCACTAAATTTTAAAAAATTAAATTTTAGTGATAAATTAGCACATATGGTCTATTCGTGATGCAATTTTATTAAATTCTCAAACAAATATCATATAAATTTTAAACAATTATTAATTATCATGTACTACTGCTATATTATAGCCATCGTTATTTCAATAATAAATTATAACGCCCTAACAGTATCCCCACTGAATGACTCAATATTTGGATTCCCAATTCTGTTACCAAATGTCTGTTTAGCTATTTATGTTTCAATTTCAAAATAAAACTCCTCCGCCAGGCGTGGAACAAATTTTCACCAATTAAAGCGTTAATTATTTGGGGAAATTTAATTTAAACGAATAATTTATCGCCAAATTTGAAAAAGGTAAAGAGTAGCGTAAAAAATCTCCAAATAAAAAGATCAAGCTACCAATTCTTTAACAATTTCAGACTTCGTAAACCTTAAACCATCTTATTTACGTATTTCAATGGATATTAGAAAAAAAAATTATCAACTTTAATATTGTTTCCATTTTCATAGATAAATCCACCCACTTATTCATATAACCAAATAAAAAAAGGGCGAGGTTTCAGCCATGGCTGTGGTTTCGAGAAAAGCGAATTTTATGAAAAAATATCTCGCTTTGAATAAGTTTCTGTTTCCACCCAATACCCAATTAAATATCCCGACTGTTTAGTTCAGCTACTGCCTCTCTCGTTGATTTTATCGCCGATTTTATCAGATTCTTCCGTCAGCGAAAAACGCGAGTTAGTTAATCCGAATTTTCCATAGCCGACGGGCAAACAAAATAAAAACTTCTGTTTCACTTAGGCGCTGATGATTATCAGACGATTAAGTTTTTCCATGTATGAGTGCGTCGGCGGATACGCAATTACTGGGATTATTCCCGAAGGACGTTCATTCTTTAGCTGGGATTTGATTGATCGGTTAACTGAAAATGTTAGTGCCATTTCCGAATGCCCAGGTTATTCCTCTTTTCATTAACGTCGACGTGCTTTGCCGATTCTACGGATGATTTATTTTTTTATGAAGTCGATTGCTCGGTGAATATGGCCGTAATCTGTCACTGACGGAATTGTTGGAAATGAATTTTGCCGTTCTGGAAAGTTGATCGAGATATTTAGGTTGATATTTGGACGAACAGAATATTTGCTAAGTCTCTAAGTCGTCGCGAAAAATCTTAGATTAATTACAAGACTTCCATTGGAGCGAATAACCGCTGATAAGACTTACAATTTATTTATAAGACTCAGAGTCTTGTAAATAGCCGATAGGTGAATAGTTACTTAAGAAATTTTTCGGACTCTTTATAAAATTCAGTGTTTTTGCTCAGCTGGGGAAAGTTAATGGTGAAACGGACTGGTCCTTGGTTATCTTCAAAAATTGAAATACAAATCTTGTCCCCTGAAACCAAGAAAGATTTAAAAACACAACAGAGGTAGCTCTAAGCAGCCTCTGTTGTGTTTTTTAATCTTTCTTGGTTTCAAGGGATAAGATTTTTATTTCAACTTTTAGAAAAAAGGATAATAGGAAAATTTTCATACTATTTATGAGACTTGGGCAATTTTAAACTATTAAGTTTTCCTCGAAACTTCATCATTTATTTATAAAATTCCTTGTAAAATTCAGTGTTTTTGCTCAGCTGGGAAAAGTCAATAGAAAAAAGGATTTTGGTCCTTGGTTGTCTTCAAATATTGAAATACAAATCTTGTCCCCTGAAACCAAGAAAGATTAAAAAATACAACAGAGGTTGCTCTAAGCAGTCTCTGTTGGGTTTTTTAATCTTTATTGGTTTCAAAGGACAAGATTTGTATTTCAATTTAAAAAAAAAGGATAACAAGGAAAATTTTCATACTATTTATGAGACTTGGGCAATTTTAAACTATTAACTTTTTCTCGAAACTTTAATTATTTTTTTAAAATATTTTAATATCAAAATTTTGTTTTTTATATTTGAACAGTGAAGTTCACTTATCCCATTTTTTAAATTTTGTTTTAAAATTTCGAAATTACAAAATTACTTTTTCGAATTCTTTTTATTCTACAAAATTTAGACGTCCATATTTCAGTTTATTTTTGCTCAAAATTTCAACCTAATCAACAAATTCTTAAATCAAATTCTTGGGGAAAAAGACACTGAGAGAAACTCGAAATTCCTAAAAATTGTATTTTGAGAACATTGTTTTTTCGAAATTTTGAGTGCATTCTCAACATTTTGGTTTTAAAACTTATATTTTTATTTTTTTGGGATCCTTTGAGGTTGAAAAGTTACAGTGAATATCTTTTAGTGTAACCACCATTTGCAAAGTTAAATCAATTGGACGAATATCCTTAGTTACCGATTTCTTTTTTTTTCAATCGACGTTAAAAGAAAATGGAAATTAGAACGTTTTGTTGCTTTGTGTTAATTCTAATTTCATGGCTATTTTTAAGCGATTTTGTATAGGATGGTATGCGTGATATTCTTCACGAATCATATGGTCATCGTAACTTGGCGTGATATTCTTCACGAACCATGTGGTCATCATAACTTGGCGTGATATTCTTCATGAACGAAGTAGTCATCGTAACTTGGATCAAGAAATATTTGTATAGGATGATATGCGTGATATTCTTCATGAACCATATGATCATCGTAATTTGGCGTGATATTCTTCACGAACCATGTGGTCATTATAACTTGGCGTGATATTCTTCACGAACGAAGTAGTCATCGTAACTTGGATCGAAAAATATTTGAGCAGCAAGCTTCCAATACTTTTCGATCGTAATTAGTGAGGTTGAAATGTTGCAGTCAATATCCTTAGTCTATCCATTACTTCCAAAGTTATGCCAAGTTAAGCAAAAATCTTTATTTAGCGATTTTTTTCTTTTTCAGTCGACATTCTCATATTAAAGTTTTTATTAAAAAATGCAAAGACTTTGCAGTTTTTGACACCTTACTGGTCCTTTCTGTAGGATTATTACTTCCGGAGCTATTCTTTATTAAAGTTAAAAATGACTTTTTTATTTTAAACGACGATAATTCAACAAAAAACCAGTTAATAGCTCTCAGAGGTTGGTTAAATTAAAGAGAATAAAATTATCTAGAAGAATTTTATAACAGAATTACTAACCAAATTATATTGAAGTACGTTAATCACTTAAAAATTAAACAAAAATTTGAAACAAATGCATTGCCTATAATTTTCGTATGATGACTGAAAAGCTGCAAAAATTAAAGAATTTTGATCTCATCATCTAGAAACTAGAAACCTGAAGCTTTACTTTGCCTTTTTCTATTTTTCATTATGATTATTTTTCTTTAAGTTACACCCCGTTGAAAATAAACTAAAAATTTGGGAATTTTCTTGCACAATTCACTCGCAAATTATACTCTTAGAGCAGAGGTCGGCAAACCTCGGCTTGCGAGTCTTTTAAAAAACAATTACGGCTCTTTAAATTCTCCTAGAAAAATAAATAAATAAAAGATAGAGCAGACAGACACGCAGAAAATGAGTACTCATTAAACAAATGGCCTACAGAAGTTGAAATTTGCAAAAATACTTTTTTAAGAATTTTTACGTTAAATTTTGGCAAAAAAGATTTTAAGAAATATTTTTTTAGAAATTTTTGATTGACTTGTATTTTTGCGAGCTTTATCGGTTCGAATTGTTTACACTTATCGAATAATACCCACTTTATTACCAAACTAAACTCGGATCACTACAACTGAACAAATAACTTACTTATTATTGACTTCTACTAACTCACTAACTACACTGACTTTTAACTAACTCGAGGGAGAGCTGGCCGCTTTATATAGTTTTGGCCTCCAGGTTCTAGAACAATCCGGCAGATAAGGCTTATCGTTGGCCGAAATTTGGGGAACGCTTATCTGCCGTTTGCTTTGTTATCGCGGCCGCTTTCCCCTTATTAGATCTTTCTAGAAACTTTTCTTATGCACTAAACTCTACAATTTGCATTTCCTTACAGTACTAAAATTTTGAAAAAAAGCACATAGTGTAAAATTTCTATAAAAAAGCCAATTTAGGGGGTCGAAATTTCTAAAAAATATATTTCTCTTGATTTTTACTCTTTTATTTGTAAATTCTCGACAACCTTGAAATTTCGCAAAAAAAGTTGAATTACTTTTGTGAGAAAAAGTACCAAAATTTACGGAAACAGCAAATATCATATTTCGAAATAAAAGCTGAAATTTCCAGAAAAGGTGGAATTTTGAGAAAAAGCAAGAGATTCCGAAAAAATTGAGAAAAAGAGACTTCGAAAAATTGAGAAAAAGGAAGAAATTTCGAAAAAAATGAATTTATCAAAAGTTGTATGCAAGAAGAATGCAACCTAGACTACAAATTCATGCAGCCCTCCAGACGTGTATAGTGAATCATATAAGGTAGCTGAACTACCAACAGTTGAAACACTGCCACCTAGCGAAGCGGTTGCTCTCTAGGAGAGTTCCCAGAAGACGAGGATTCTATAATGCACAGACCAATAGGTTTGAACATTTATTAGATTCGAAGTTTGGAAACCAAATACCAAACTGATGAGATCTAACAAGATCGAAACCGGTATTTGGTTTCCAAACTTCGAATCTAATAAATGTTCAAACCTATTGGTCTGTGCATTATATTATCAAAAGTTCTCAAAAAAAGTAAAATTTGAAATAAATAAAAATCGAATTTATGTATTAAATTGAAACCCAGATTAAACTAAAAGCCTGAAATTTTTAGACAAATTTAAATTTTATGAAAAACTGTAAAATATCAAAAACAGAAATTGTAGAAATAAACTCGAAGCCTAAAAAATGGTCGAACTTAAAAAAAAATGAAGTTTTTTATATGAGAAGAAAAAAGTGAAATATTTGGAAAAATTTCAAGTCAAAAGTCACATTTTTAAGAAAACCTTAAAATTTTGTCAAAAAATTTCCAATTTTTCAGAGAAATTTAAATTTTGAACTTAACATCTAAAAACTAGAAACCTGGAGCTTTACTTTGTTTTTTTTATTTCTTATTATGATCATTCTTCTTTAAATTACACCTCTTTGAAAATAAACTAAAATTTTGGGCATTTTCTTGCACAATTCACTCGCAAATTATACTCTTAGAGCAAAGGTCGGCAAACCGCGGCTCGCGAGTCTTTTAAAAAACAATTACGGCTCTTTAAATTCGCCGAGAAAAATAAATAAATTAAAGATAGAGCAAACAGACACGCAGAAAATGAGTACTCAATAAACAAATGGCCCACAGAAATTGAAATTTGCAAAAATCCTTTTTTAATAATGTTTACGTTAAATTTTGAAAATTAAAATACACAACTTGTCCGCTGAAACCAAGAAACTTTGTTGTGTTTTTTAATATATCTTGGTTTCAGGGGACAAATTCTGTATTTCAATTTTTGAAGATAACCAAGGATCAGTCCGTTCCATCAAACGTTACATTTTGACAAAAAAATTATGATTTTAAGAAGTATTTTTTCGAAATTTTTGATTGATTTGTATTAACATTTTGAAAAAACGGATGAAATGTAAAATTTCTATAAAAAAGCCAATTTGGGGGGTCGAAATTTCTAAAAAATATATTTCTCACGATTTTTACTCTTTTATTTGTAAATTCTCGACAACCTTGAAATTTCGCGAAAAAAAGTTGAATTACTTTTGTGAGAAAAAATACCAAAATTTACGGAAACAGCAAATATCATATTTCGAAATAAAAGCTAAAATTTGCAGAAAAAACCGAATTTTGAGAAAAAGGAAGAGATTTCAAAAAAATTGAGAAAAAGAGATTTCGAAAAAATTGAGAAAAAGAGACTTCGAAAAAATTGAGAAAAAGAGACTTCGAAAACATTGAGAAAAACGAAGAGATTTCAAAAATATTGAGGAAAAGGAAAATTTTTCGAAAAAGTTAAAAAAAGGAAGAGATTTCGAAAAAAATGAATTCATAAAAAGTTCTCAAAAAAAGTAAAATTTGAAATAAATAAAAATCGAATTATGTAAAAGATTGAAACCCAGATCAAATTAAAAGCCTAGAATTTTTAGACAAATTTAAATTTTATGAAAAACGGTAAAATATCAAAAAGAGAAATTGTAAAAATCAACTGAAAGCCTAAAAAAATTGTCGAGCTTTAAAAAAGTTGAAGTTTTTCAAATGACAAGAAAAAAGCGAAATATTTGGAAAAATTTCAAGTAAAAAGTCAAGAATTTAAGAAAATTTCATAATTTTGTCAAAAAATTTGCAATTTTTCAGAGAAATTTAAATTTTTTGAAGAAATTTGAAATTTCGAGAACAAAACGATTTCAAAAAAAATTCCAATTTTCTGATAAATTCGAATTTTGAGTAAATTGGTAAAATAATTGGGAAAGAAAAGAGAATGTCGATAAAATTTCCAGTTTCGAAAAAAGTAATGAATTTTAAAAAATGGTCAAAATTTCCTAGAGAAAGTCAAATTTAAAAAAAAAAATCAAATTTTAAGAAAAAATCAAATTTTGAGGACTAAAAATACTAGAACTAAATAGAGTGAGAGAGAAAAAGGAGAAAGGAGGGAGAAAAAAGAGATTTCGTAAAAAAAGAGGAATTGTAAAAAAATTAAAAGCTTAAGAAAATTCAACTTTTTCAGAATTCGAACAAGAAAACAAAAAATTCATCTTTTTTTAGAGAAAGTCAAATTTAAAAAAAAAATCAAATTTTGAGGACTAAAAATACTAGAACTAAAGAGAGAGAGAGAAGAAGGAGAGAGAAGAAGGAGAGAGAAAAAGATATTTCGTAAAAAAAGGGTTCGTCAAAAGTTCCCAAAAAAGCAAATGTTTAGAAAAAGACCTCGAATTTTGATAATAATTCGCAGAACGAATTTAAAAACCTGAAGTATTTAGACAAGATTGTAAAATTTCGAAAAGAGCAATTGTAAAAAAATTAAAAGCTTAAAAAAATTCAACTTTTTCAGAATTCGAAGTTTTTCAGAGAACAAGAAAACAAAACATTCACATTTTTTCAGAGAAAGTCCAATTTGAAGAAAAAATCAAATTTTGAGGGCTAAAAATCCCAGAAATAAATAAAGAGAGAGAAAAAGGAGAGAGAAAAAGAGATTTCGTAAAAAAAGATTTCGTCAAAAGTTCCGAAAAAAGCAAGTGTTTAGAAAAAGACCTCGAATGTTGACAATAATTCGCAGAACAAATTTAAAAACCTGAAGTGTTTAGACAAGATTGTAAATTTTCGAAAAGAGAAATTGTAAAGAAATTAAAAGCTTAAAAAAATTCAACTTTTTCAGAATTCGAAGTTTTTCAGAGAACAAGAGAACGAAAAATTCACATTTTTTCGTAGTAAGTGAAATTTTAAGAAAAAATCAAATTTTGAGGAATAAAAATACTAGAACTAAATAGAGAGAGAGAGAAAAGAGAGAGAGAGAGAGAGAGAGAGAGAGAGAGAGAGAGAGAGAGAGAAAAGAGAGAGAGAGGTAGAGAAAAAAGAGAGAAAGAAAAAAAAGAATTCGTAAAAAAGAGTTCGTCAAAAGTTCCCAAAAAAGGAAATGTTTAGAAAAAGACCTCGAATGTTGACAGAACAAATTTAAAAATCTGAAGTGTTTAGACAAGATTGTAAAATTTTGAAAAGAGAAATTGTAAAAAAATAAAAAGCATAAAAAAATTCAACTTTTTCAGAATTCGAAGTTTTTCAGAGAACAAGAAAACAAAAAATTCGCATTTCTCCAGAGAAAGTTAAATTTTGAGAATCAATTTGAAATTTTGAGAAAAAGATGAATAAAAAAAAACTTCAGATGTTCAGATATATTTGAATTTTGATAGAATTGGTAAAATAATTTCGAAAGAGAAGACAATTTTGATACAACTTCCAGTTTCGAGAAAAATATAGTAAGTTCTAGAAAACAGCCGCAATTTAGAACAAAGTTGAAAAAATGTAATTTTTGAAAAAGTGACTAGATCTAGATTTCGAAAAAAGAAAACTTTGGAAAAGAGCTTGAAACCTTTATAAACTATTTTACTTAACATCTTCAATTACTTCAAAGTTTTACTTTTTTTATTAAAACATCGACAAAAGTGAATTTTTGAGAAATGAGTCGAATCTTGCAGAAAGTCGCATTAAAAAAAAGTAAACACCTTCAAAAATTGTCGAGTTTTGAGAAGAAAGGAAGATTTAAGGTAAAGGTTTGATTTTAGGAACAAAATAGATATTAAAACAGAAGAAGAATATAGCGAAGAGTTAAAAAAAGTCGAAGGCAAATTTTGAAGTAAAGGTCTAAATTTTGAAAAATAAAAGGTCCTTGGGGCTGAATATATTTTCGTTTGACTACCTGAGTCTCTCTGTCCCACATTTTGTTTGAATTATCTGATTTAATTTTGAAATAAAATGTAAAAGTAGGATAAAAATTTGTGGCTTTTTGAAATTCACGAAAACAATTTTTTTATTGCGGCTGGATCCTTCAATTTAAAAGTTTGCCGACCCCTGCCTTAGAGCACTGCGAGTATTGTGCGGAAAAAAAAGGTAGATTTGTGTGCCTAGTATAATTCAATTGGGGGGCAACATATATTTTTTTTGTTCTACAATCTAGTGTTTCAAGAAAGTAAGGTCGTTTTTTAAATTTTGAGATCGATCAACGAATCCACGTCTGTTGTATTTTATCTGATAAATGGACGTATTACTTGGCATTCTTATAAAAGCGTACGTTTGATGTCTAAAAACGCGACGCGAGAGCGGAAAAAGCCCAATGAAAAATTAATTGAGGATGCAATTTTAGAAGCTAATAACGTCAAAGACGTTCAAAGGAAATTTGTTTCCTACAATTATAAGTAGGGTGTTTCCTTACAGGTGATATTTTATTCAGTGTAATTTGATGAAGCAGAGGAAGTGAGTTTTCTACATGTTTTAATGCAGCGCGTTTCATTAAACAACTATTTCAGCATCTGGCATTTTTCAGAGCGCCAGGCAGCTAATGCAATTAAACAGTTAAAGAGAGAATCTCATTTTATTTTAAAACTGAAAGAATTCGAAACTTTTAGAAGTAAATGTTATCAGAGAAATATTTACAAACTTGATTACGCTCAAGTCTATTCCTCGAGATGTTTCTAAAAAAACTGAAATTTGGAACCGTTACTTTGTGAAATTGTGCAATGTTCATGATATTTAAATAAAAAAAAAAAAGATGAAACGGACTTCCACATTCCCCATACTTATAGAATACCGCAAGTAATTAGTCACGCAAATCAGGGTAGACTCTTTGGCTAGAATTCATCCTGAAACTAGTGTACTTCATACAATCACTTTTCAAAAATATATAAATTTGATAATTTGATTAGTTATTGACAGTATTCTATAAAAAAAAAACATAACTTTTGTGAGACTTGAAATACATTTTGTGACACGTTCAATGATATATAACCACTATTTACCATTTATTTCGAGAAGGGGGGGTCCAAATTGTAAGAATTGCTTCTTAAGAAACTGATTTTTGACCCATTATCGATTTCTCACGTATTTCAAAGCTGCTTAGCCAAAAACGATTCATAACCAATTTCACTAGGCCACCTTCACGCGAGCTATATATTTCCTGTCACCTTTTTACATTTATCCGTACTTTGTCAAAGCCTGTTATTTGTTAAGGCAACAATCCCTTCTGAAAACAGAACACAACGGATAGAATGTATACCCGTTAGTTTGGATTAGCCCTTGATATTTTCCGCCTTCTAATATTTTCGGCTTTTATATCCCCATATCGCGCTGAAGGACATCCTGAAACAACAGTCTCTGGAGGGCGAGGAGTCGGGCTACGTGTTCTGAATCTGAAACGACCTCCCCCGTTGCTCCCATGTAGTCAGTATTGATACGTTCTCTTGCAGAAGTATGATCTTTGATCTATCAATATAACGCGCCACATCATCATTCATGCGCCGGCCTTCGACCTGAGACTACATTTCAAACTCCATCGCAAAAGAACATGCACGTCGAAGTCACGTCCCGTTTTTATTTTCTTTTAATAACTCGCCCCACTTTGTCGACACAGGAATCGTGAATTGAAAAATAATGGATATCAAACAAGTGGATGTACTTGCCTGTGGTACTCTTTTGAGGGTAAAATTCCTGTATTTAGAAAGATGCGGAAGAATGGGTTCAATTAAAAGATAATTGGGGCAGTAAAGATCTCTAAGAATCTTTAAATCCTAAAGAGAGACTTGTAAAAGTTTGTAGATTTTGAAATGCAATTGAGGAGCATTTATTATTAAATGAAAATTTTAAGCGACCTCCATATCCTAGAGGAAGATTTAAAGGAGTCTGTAAGTAAGAAAAATTGGAATATAAAAAAGAGGTATTACAAAGAATCTTTAAATCTTTAAGAAATATCAAGTTAAATCAACAGCTACTAGAAAAGAATTGGGGGAATTTGAGAATAGAAAATCTTGAAGAACTTCTGAATATTAAATCTGTGAAATGAGGGGGTAATTTATTATCAAAGAAATAAGAACCACAAATTTCTTAAAAAGATATAGTGGAATCTGCATATCTTAAAAAGAACAATTGGGGGGGGGGGTTTATTACTAAAACACTCAAGGAAATTCTAATCCTAAAGAAAGATTTAAAGACGTGAAATAATGTGTGGAATTAAAAGGTAATTGGTGGCAATTTATTATCAAAGAAATATTTCAATGAATCTCAAATTCCTTAAGAAAGAGCTGGTCCAATCTGCATGTCTTAAAGAGCAGTTGGGGGGAAATTTATTACTTAAGTCTCGAGGAACTTTTAAATCCTACAGAAAGACGTAGAAATGTAAAATTATGTGTGGAATTAAAAGGTAACTGGTGGTAATTTATTATCAAAGAGATATTTCAATGAACCTCAAATTCCTTAAGAGAGATCTGCTGGAATCTGTATGTCTTGAAAAACAACTGGATGGATTTGTTACTAAAAAGAAGATTAAAGGAAAGGAACTTCTAAATCCTAAAGAAAAACTTAAAAAAAAGGTGTGGAATTAAAAGGTAATTGGTAAAATTTTATTATTTAAAAGAAATTTTAAAGAAACTTTCAATCCTAAAGAGGGAGATCTACGACATTCTGTAGATCTTCAAAGGGAGTATTTATTATAAAATAACAATTGGGGGAGTTTATTACTAAATAGAAGACTCGAGAAACTTCTAAATTCTAAAGAAAGTCCTGAAGACGTGAAAGAATGTGTGGAATTAAAAGATAATTGGTGTTAATTTACTATCAAAGAGATATTTTAATGAACCTCAAATTCCTTAAGAGAGATCTGGTGGAATCTGTATGTCTTGAAGAACAATTGGAGGGATTTGTTACTAAAAAGAAAATTAGAGGAAAGAAACTTCTAAATCCTAAAGAAAAACGTAAAAAAAGGTGTGAAATTAAAAGGTAATTAATGAAATGTAATTATTTAAAAGATATTTTAAAGAAACTTTCAATTCTAAAGAGAAGGATCCACGACAATCTGTAGATCTTCAAGGGGAGTATTTATTATTAAATAACAAGTGGGGAAGCTTATTGCTAAAGAGAAGACTCGAGGAACTTCTAAATCCTAAAGAAAGACGTAAAGACGTGAAAGAATGTGTGGAATTAAAGGGTAATTGGTGGTAATTTACTATCAAAGAGATATTTTAATGAACCTTAAATTCCTTAAGAGAGATCTGGTGGAATCTGTATGTCTTGAAAAACAATGGGAGGGATTTGTTACTAAAGAGAAAATTAGAGGAAAGGGACTTTTAAATCCCAAAGAAAAACGCGAAAAAAAGTGTGAAATTAAAAGGTAATTGGTGAAATTTTATTATCTAAAGGACATTTTAAAGAAATGTTCAATCCTAAAGAGAGAGAGAGATCCACAACAATCTGTAGATCTTCAAGGGGAGTATTTATTATTAAATAACAATGGGGGGAGTTTATTACTAAAGAGAAAACTCGAGGAACTTCTAAATCCTAAAGAAAGACGTATAGACGTGAAAGACTGCGTGGTTAAAAGGTAATTGGTGTTAATTTACTATCAAAGAGATGTTTTAATGAACCTCAAATTCCTTAAGAGAGATCTGGTGGAATCTGTATGTCTTGAAGAACAATTGAAGGGATTTGTTACTAAAGAGAAGATTAGAGGAAAGAAACTTCTAAATCCTAAAGAAAAACGTGAAAAAAGGTGTGGAATTAAAAGGTTATTAATGAAAATTTATTATTTAAAAGAAATTTTAAAGAAACTTTCAATCCTAAAGAAAAATATTTACAACAATCTGTAGATCTTCAAGGGGAGTATTTATTATTAAATAACAATTGGGGGAGCTTATTGCTAAGGCGAAGACTCGAGGAACTTCTAAATCCTAAAGAAAGACGTAAAGACGTGAAAGATTGTGTGGAATTAAAAGGTAATTGGTGGTAATTTACTATCAAAGAGATATTTCAGTGAAGCTCAAATTCCTTAAAAGAGATCTGGTGAAATCTGTATGTCTTAAAGAACAATTGGGGGGAATTTATTACTAAAGAGAAGTCTCGAAGAACTTCTAAATCCTAAAGAAGAAGTGAAAAAAGGTGTTGAATTAAAAGGTAATTGGTGAAATTTTGTTATTAAAGAGAAATTTTAAAGAAACTTTCAATCCTAAAAAGAGATACAGGGCAATCTGTAGATTTTTAAGGGGAGTATTTATTATTAAATAACAATTGGGCTAGTTTATTACTAAAGAGAAGACTCGAAGAACTTCCAAAGCCTAAAGAAAGACGTAAAGACGTGAAATTATGTGTGGGATTAAAAGGTAACTGGTGGTAATTTATTATCAAAGAGATATTTCAATGAACCCCAAATTCCTTAAGGGAGATCTGGTGGAATTTGTATGTCTTAAAGAACAATTGGAGGGATTTGATACTAAAGAGAAGATTAGAGGAAAGGAACTTCTAAATCCTAAAGAAAAACGTAAAAAAATTTAAAATTAAAAACTAGTTGGTGAAATTTTATTATTTAAAAGGAATTAAAAAAAAACTTTCAATCCCAAAGGGAGAGATACACGACAAATTGTACATCTCTTAGGAGAATATTTATTATTAAATAACAATTGGGGGAGTTTATTACGAAAGAGAAGGCTTGAGGAACTTCTAATTCCTAAAGAAAGATGTAAAGACGTAATAGGACGTGTGGAAAGGTAATTGGTGGTAATTTACTATCAAAGCAATATTTCAGTGAAGCTCAAATTCCTTAAGACAGATCTGGTGAAATCTGTATGTCTTAAAGAACAATTGAGAAAATTTATTACTATAGAGAAGTCTCGAGGATCTTCTAAATTGTAAAGAAAGAAGCGAAAAAAGGTGTGGAATTGAAAGGTAATTGGTGAAATTTTATTATTTAAGAGAAATTTTCAATCCTAAAGAGAGATACACGACAATCTGTAGATCTTTAAGGGAAGTATTTATTATTAAATAACAATTGGGGGAGTTTATTACTAAAGAGAAGACTCGAAGAACTTCCAAATCCTAAAGAAAGACGTAAAGACGTGAAAGAATGTGTGGAATTAGACGATAATTGGTGGTAATTTATTATCCAAGAGATATTTCGATAAATCTCAAATTTTTTAAGAGGGATCTGGTGGAATCTGCATGTCTCAAAGAACCATTGGGGAAATTTATTACTTAAGAGAAGACTCGACGAGCTTCTAAAACCTAAAGAAAGACATGAAAAAAGTGAAAAAAGGCGCGAAATTTGGTGGTGGGATTTTATTGTTCAAGCGAAATTTTAAAGAAACTTTTCATCCTAAAGAGAGATCCATGAAATCTGTAGATCCCCAAGGGGAGTATTTATTATTAAATAAAAATTTTTATGAAGCTCCAAATCCTAGAAAATGATTTGGAAAAATCGGTAGATCCTAAGGAGTTTTTGGTAGCAATTTATTGCTTGAGAGAGAGAGAGAGAGAGAGAGAGAGAGAGAGAGAGAGAGAGAGAGAGAGAGAGAGAGAGAGAGAGAGAGAGATCTTAAAGAATTTGAAAATCCTGAGGTGATTAGGATCGAGATTCTCAAATATCTGGAGAATGAGAAAATCATCCCCGACAGGCAATACGGTTTCAGACAACAACGCTCAACTGGCGATCTAGTGGATATGTTACTCATATCTGTAACTTAGCTGGGGAAAAACACGGTGATGCTAGGATTGTGGCATTGGATATCTCAAAGGTCTTCAACAGAGTCTGACACCGATCTCTCCTCGTCCAAGTAACATCTTATGGTCTTCCTTTTGGACTTTGTCATTTGATACCCAGTTTTCTCGATGATAGATCTCTTCAAAAAATTTCGAAGAAGCTTCATATCCTAGAAAATAATTTGGGAAATTCGGTAGATCGTAAGGAGTTTTTGGTAGGAATTTACTGCTAGAGGAAGGTTCTGAAGAATCTCAAAATCCTGAGGTAAAGGAAAAGATTATCAACGTCGAGATTGTCAAATATCTGGAGAAGAAAAGAAACATCTCAGACAGGCAATACGGTTTCAGACAACAACGCTCAACTGGCGATCTACTGGCATATGTTACTCATATCTGTAACTTAGCTGGGGAAAAACACGGTGAGGCTAGGATTGTGGCATTGGATATCTCAAAGGTTTTCGACAGGGTCTGACACGGATTTCATCTCCTCCAATTAATATCTTATGGTCTTCCTTTTGCACTTTGTTATTTGATATCCAGTTTTCTCGATGATAGATCTCTTCAAAAAATTTCGAAGAAGCTCTATATCCTAGAAAATGATTTAGAAAAGTCGGTAGAACTTGAGGAGTTTTTGGTAGAAATTTACTGCTAGAGGGAGGTTTTGAAGAATCTCAAAACCCTGAGGTGAAGAAAAAGGTTATCAACGTCGAGATTTTCAAATATCTGAAGAAGAAAAGAATCATCTCAGACAGGCAATACGGTTTCAGACAACAACGCTCAACTGGCGATCTACTGGCATATGTTACTCATATCTGTAACTTAGCTGGGGAAAAACACGGTGATGCTAGGATTGTGGCATTGGATATCTCAAAGATCTTCGACAGAGTCTGACATCGATCTCTCCTCGTCCAATTAACATCTTATGGTCTTCCTCCTGGAAGTTGATATCCAGTTTTCTCGATGATAGATCTCTTCAAAAAATTTCGAAGAAGCTCTACATCCTAGAAAATGATTTAGAAAAGTCGGTAGATCTTGAGGAGTTTTTGGTAAAAATTTACTGCTAGAGAGAGGTTTTGAGAAACTCAAAATCCTGAGGTGATGGAAAAGGTTATCAACGTCGAGAGTCTTAAATTCTGGAGAAGAAAAGAATCATCTCAGACAGGCAATAGGGTTTCAGACAACAACACTCAAGTGACGATCTACTGGCATATGTTACTCATACCTATAACTCAGGAAAAACACGTTGAGGCTAGGATTGTGGCATTGGAAATCTCAAAGGCCTTTGACAGAGTCTGACACCGATCTCTTCTCGTCAAATTAACATCTTATGGTCTTCCTCCTGGACTCTGTCATTTGATATCCAATTTTCTCACTGATAGATCTCTTCAGGTCGTCATTGATGGCATCTCATCCGAGACATTTGCGCGATTAATGCAGGAGTCTGTCTTGTCTCCTACTCTTTTTCTGTTATACATAAACGACCATTTAGCTTCAACTTCTAATTCGTGGAGGATAGTAGCCTGGTGTCATCTTTTTTCTCCAACAAACCATTATCCATCGCTGCTTTAGATCGGCTAAGGAAACAGCATTTACAGATGATTAATCGGGACTTTCAAACCATTCGGGAATGGGATAAGAAAAATCTGGTCGACTTCAATGCCTCAAAAACTCAGACCGTGGTTTTCTGTAAGAAAATATCAAGGGATGCCATAACTTTGGTGGGACGGACTGGTCCATGGTTATCTTCAAAAACGGAAATACAAATCTTGTCCCCTGAAACCAAGAAAGATTAAAAAACACAACGAAGGTTGCTCTAACGCGTTTCGATAGCTAAGCTATCATCTTCAGAGAGATGCTATCAAGAAATAGTACAACAAATATATTCATGGATGGTAAAGTCCTCTCCATGAAATTAAATTTATCGTATGAGTAAATGCGAGCACCAACCTGTCTTGGGACGATCATTGCCAAAGCAGCTTCTTAGAAGCTAAGCTTTCTTTTTAGAACTCTACAAAGTTCAAGGTGGGTCAACACTAGAATACTGTTCTCATGTTTGGAGTTAGGCCCAAAGCACACTTTGGATTCAATTCCAAGAAGAACGGTTCACCTAATTGATGACAAGAGTTTGGCCAATTCCTTTGAAACACAGGCGGATGGTTGGTGACTTATCTCTTTTCTACAAGTATTTTCGTGGGAGATGCTCGCAATACTAATAGGATTGATCCTTTCAAGGGTAAGATTTTTAAGTCAAACAAGTCCGTCAGAGACAGCAAGATCTTGTGCGGTCCAGCGTGATACAGTGAGGACTTCTTTCTATGGACTTTATTCTATAGAATTTCCAAGTTATGAAATTCGTTACCAAGCGAAATTTTCTCCAAAAATTACAACCTATCACTGTTTAAGATGGAGGTTCATCGCCATCTATCCTTCCTTCCGCATCCTACTTGAGGTGCTCTGGAGGGATAATGGAAAAGATCCGGCAAGGCAGATACTAAAATAGAATTGTGGGGAAACCTCGTATTATTAAAGAAACATTTTAAGGGACCTGTACACCCAAAATCTGTAAAATAAAGTCATAATTGGTGAAAAGTCATCAAAGGAACATTTCAGAGAACTCCAAACGCATAAAGATAGCTTTAACAGAATCTGTATGTCTTGAAGAGGAATTGAGGAAACTTACTATCAAAAGAAAACTTTGAAGAACCCTAAAATTCTAAAAAACTTGTAGAAGAACGCGCAAAATTATACGGTAATTATTGGTATGTCTTGAAGGGGAACTGAGGAAACTTACTATTAAAGGGAAACTTTGAAGAACCCCCAAATCCTGAAAAAGTCGTTAAAGAAGGTGCAAAATTAAACGGTAATTATTAGTATGTCTTAAAGAGGAATTAAGGGAACTTACTATCATAGGAAAACTTTGAAGAGCCCCCAAACCCTAAAAAAGTCCTGGAAGAAGGTGCAAAATTAACCGGTAATTATTAGTATGTCTTGAAGAGGAATTAAGGGAACTTACTATCACAGGAAAACTTTGAAGAGCCCCCAAATCCTAAAAAAGTCCTGAAAGAAGGTGCAAAATTAAACGGTAATTATTGGTATGTCTTAAAGAGGAATTAAGGAAACTTACTATCGAAGGAAAACTTTGAAGAAACCCCAAATTTTAAAAAAGTCGTGAAAAAACGTCCAAATTAAACGGTAATTATTGGTATGTCTTGAAGAGGAATTGAGGAAACTTACTATTAAAGGGAAACTTTGCAGAACCCCTAAATCCTAAAAAAGTCGTGGAGAAACGTATAAAAGTAAATGGTAATTGGTGGCGATTTAAGAAAATTTTCGAAGAAACTTTAAATCCTAAAGAGGAAACTGCAAAAGTCTGTAGAAATTTAAGGAAAGGTAGGGAGCATTTATTATTAAATAAAAATCTTGAAAAACATCAAAATTCTGAAGAGCATTTTTTTAAAAGTTTAATCCACTGGCAAAGGGTAACCCCATTATGCTTTCAAACCACTGCGACTAGGATGCGGAAACAAAGATAGATGGGGATGAACTGCCTTCTTAAACAAGGATAGGTTGTAATTTTTGGGGAAAATTTCTTTTGGTAACAAGTTCCATAACTTTGAAGTTCTATAGAAAAAAGAGTCTCCGTAGACAGAAGTCCTCACTGTGTCAAGCTGGACCGCACAGGAATTTGCTGTCTCCGACTGTCTAGTACGCCTCAAGAATCTTGCCCTTGGGGGGGATCAATCCTATTAGTTTCTGCGAGCATCTTCCATGATAGTACTTGTAGAAAAGAGACAAGTTACCAACCATACGCCTGTGCTCTAGTGTTTTGAGAGAATCGGTCAGACTCTCGTCATCAATTAGGCGAATCGCTCTTCTTTGAATTGAATCCAAAAGAGCTAAAGTGAGTTTTGGGGCTAAACTCCAAACATGAGAACAGTATTCTAGTGTTGGCCTAACTTGAGCTTTGTATCGTTGTCAGTAGCTCTTAAGGA